>JAXQQM020085207.1:0-27910 GCA_034641835.2 Pinus albicaulis
CTTGGGATTTTATAGTTTTACTTGGTTTTTTTGAACTCTTTTATAAAACACAAAAGCTCAAAAAACATTTTTCTTTGTTGTTTGCTTTTGTTTTTGCATTTTTGTTTCCGTTTCTTTGTATCTTTTGAAGCTTTGTTGAGGTTTCTTGCCTTTGGATTTTGGCTTGATTTTGGAAAGGATTTGTCATTGATTTCTTCCTCTTGTTTTTAAGCGTTTTTGGTGTCTTCATATTAAGAGTTCTTGATTTTGGGAACTAGCTTTCTGGACAACCAAAAAGAGATAAAACTGAAGGACTTTTGGGAAATTTCACTCTGCTTTAGGAGATTTTGCATCTTAGGATTTGCATGCTTGTAGTGATTTGCATCAGGTGCACTTAAGCATTTAGTCATTTTCATAGTTTTTGTGAGTGTGAGTTTGCTATCTGAAAAGAAAAAATACAATTTTTAATCTCGTAGAACCTATGTAGAAGTTTCTTTTCATCGAAAGACAATAACTGCATTTGCATGTAGTTTTGTTTTTATTAATTTCTTTCTGCGTCAAAACATCATACGTTTCATTTCTGCATCCCTTTGACTTAACATAACAACCCATTAAAATAAGTGATATAATTTAAAATCAACTAGCAAGTTTTCTAAGTGTCATACACCAACTAGCTAGGTTGTAGGACCTTGGATTAGGTGAGTGGACAGTTAGCCCTCCAAGGCCGCTCAAACAAAACATAGAAGTTGATTAATTGAGCGAAATCCAACTCTGTTAGGTGGACCGGGAAAGCTCTCCTCCAGAGAGTCAAGCGCGAGGGGAAGTGAACGCTAAGAAGAGGGATACCCCCTCTCTGATTAGCTGAATCTCACCTCAAGACCGTTCCACCCGGCTTCTGACATGGATTGGTGCCCATAGTTGCCACTCCTAGGTTCCACACAGGTGACTGCGGGGGGGAATACCCGTGGTACCTGAGGAAGACGTCGCATCACTTTCAGCAGTACTTCTGGGGGGTGCCCTTGCGAAGCTTGGGTGCTTGAGCCGACAAAGGCTGTCGTTAGGAGGTCGGCGTAACTGTTTCTGTTACCTTCACTAGTAGGATTGGGCCGTAATTATCCTAGACTGCTTTCGGGAGGTCCTATATTTCGCTTTCCTGTATTTTGGTGTCCGGTCCTCATCACCCGGAGCGGAAATACTTGAAGGCTGTTTTCTTGATTGTATCTCAGGGATTTTTCTTATAGTGAGTGCTCTTTGCTCCTAGCTTACCTAGATTTTCACTTTTTTGAGTCTAATTTAAAATCTATAAAAGTGGCTGATCAAGCGCCTCGTCGATCGAGGAGAATCTGGGGGTTATCTCCCGAGAGTCCAGAGCCTTCTTTGAGAAGGCGTAGGAGTGATTTAGCAGGTGGTTACCACCCTGTGAAATTTGATGCAGTGGAGAGATATCCTCCACAAGGGTCTGAAGGTTTCATAGCTGATTCTGGTGTCGGTTCCGAGAGGAGCGTTCCGCTCACCTCGCGAGTTTTATTTCCTCAGGAAGAAGATTTTAAAATTGAGGAATTACCTAAACCTCCTGGGTTAGGTCCATCTCCTCTTCCTCCTGATTATCTGTTCGTTTTTCAATACATCGGACCTGAGTCAGAGAGACCAGAAAATCCTCCGTATTATTCATACCTTTCGATGGCCACGACTGGGAACGCGGCTTCTGTTATGAGTGCTGCAGGCATTCAGACTCCTGCTTCTGTTGAATGAGGGGGCACTATTGCTTTATATTTGATTGCTTCTAGTGCTGCTCTGTTTGGCTCTGGTTTCACCCAAGCACACGCTTCTCATTCTGGTCCCTTCTGTTTCGAAATGCCCACTAGTGGGATTCCTTCCTTTTCATTTTTCGCTGCTGCAGCTGGATGTGCACGTGGCCAACTGTTTCCAACTGTTGAAACTACTTTGAGGGAGTATAAAAGCCCCTCATGTGCATGGCCTAAGGGAGAGAGAGAAATTATTGATATTATACTCTGTTGGTATTCCCTATCCAAATCTGAATTCTCGTGCCTCCTGCACTTCCCAGTTCATTACAAGAAACCCTTGTTTCCTGGAGATGCTCATCTCTTTATATGTCATCTCGTATGCACCAGTTCGAAAGGAATCTTAGCGAGGCAAGGGTGGGACGGATCCGGATGACGGTCTGCTCGAAGATCGTGGAAGGATTCAGGTGATCTCTCCACTCGTTATTTCTGTACATGCTATTTATAATACAGAAGAACCATCTTGTTCCCGAAATATATGTGTTAGTTTCCGCTTACATATATGAGAATATTGTTATTTAAGCATTTATTATGGTTTATCTAATGTTTCACGTGGATTTCACTAACATTTAGAGTATATATATGCTGTACAACCAGTTCTTCGTGCTTGTTTCTTCTTGTCTTTCAGGTTAAGAAGGAAGAAGGGTTGCTGGGGGTTTGGACCCCGCGGGATCTGATTCAACCGTAGGACCTACGGGTAACTTCCTCGATCTACTCTATTTAGTTTTTCATGAACATGTATGGTTGTGTGAGTCCTTCTTAAGTAGCATACCCTGCTCTGTGGAGGTTTAAACCCAACAAACCTCTAGGGTGATTTTCCCCGAAACAATTACTTCTATGATTTATGTTCTCTCTCTGGTCTTCTTGGAGTTCACAAGCCAAATACTTTAAAAAAATTCTGAAGAAGTATGGCATGGAAGAATGCAAACCTGTAAGTACACCAATGATAACCGAATGTAATCTCAGTTCTCATGATGATTCCCCCACGGTGAATCAACCAGAATACAGATCTATGATAGGAAGTCTACTTTATCTCACTGGGACTAGACCAGAAATTATGCATGTTGTTGGGATTGTTGGATGGTTCCAAGCTAATCCAAAGGAGTCTCACCTTCAGGCTGTCAAAATAATATTCAAATATCTACAAGGAACTCAAGACTTTGGACTATGGTATCCGAAGAATGTTGATCTTACTCTTCATGCTTACACTCATGCAGATTGGGCTGGAAATGTAGATGATCGGAAAAGCACTAGTGGTGGAGCATTTTATATGGGACCCCAGTTAGTATCTTGGTTCAGCAAGAAGAAAAACTCTATTGCCTTATCTACAACAGAAGAAGAATATGTGGTTGTTGCATCATGTTGCACGCAACTTCTTTGGATGATACAAACCTTACAAGACTTTCAAATCAAGTGCTCACCTCCTATCTCCATTATGTGTGATAATACAAGTGCCATCAGTATTTCAAAGAATCCTGTTATGCATTCAAAGACCAAGCACATTCCCATCAAGTATCACTTCTTACGTGAACAAGTGCTTGAACAAAAGGTGAAGCTGGAATATGTTCCCTCCAAAGAACAAGTGGCTGATATATTTACCAAACCTCTGCCCAGGGAAGCGTTAGAATATCTCAGACAGAAGCTGGGAGTAGTCTCTTCCATGCAGAAGATCAGATCTACTTAAATTCAGAAGATTAAATTGGATACGCGGGTTTCATGAAAGAAAGTCGCGTATATAAGTGAGTTTATACAAAGAAAACCATGTATGGTTAATTGCTGACAAATTTTACTTGGGGTCAGCATTCTTCAGCACAGCTGCAGTATTGTTTGGTATCTCTGATGCAGATTGGTATCTCTGATGATGTTTCAGCTCTTATATTTCCGTTTCTTTCTCTGATATTGGGTGAAGATGCCTTGATGATTGGTTGTTGAAAGTGTTCAGGTTGCACAAGCCAAGGAGGAGTTTTGGTCATATGGAAAGGATGCATTGGATGCACAGTTTCAGGGGGAGCATTAGCCTTGCTGAATGTAATGCATTGTTGGCATTATGATGATTCTGAAATATGATCTCTTTCTTGAGGTCCTTTTGGTATTTTTTGTAAAAGGTCATAATTGTAATTTGATGAAAAGGTCATGTTGAGACCTATGATGTAAAATTGTAATATTCAGTCATGTAAGGACTTGAGTCAAATTTGTAAACCCACTTGGTTGGGTAGCTGAGTCACATATGTAAATCCACTTGGTTGGATCATTGCTGTAAGTATGAGTCCTTGGTGATAGTAAAGGTCATAGAGTCATGTACTTCATTGAATAATATGTTTGAAGATTCAGCATGAACTCAGGGGGAGCAAGGTAACTTCAGTGCACATCAGTTCTACAGAGTTCTTCTTTCTACATGAGGAGAAAAACCTTGTTTTGGTTTTCATCCACCCTTTTCCCTTGATGTCAAAGGGGGAGAGTAACATGGTGTTTGAATAGGGGAAGAACATCATGGTGTTGGCATAATGATTATAATCAATGCATCTATCTGTTGTGGTGATCAAACACCATCATGGTTTCCATCAAGTCCAAAGGGGGAGATTGTTGGCATGTGTTGTCCTTGATGGCAACCTACTTGATGAAGTTGTCTTTGATGGAACCTGCTTAATGAAGTTGTTCGTGATGGAAACTGACTTAATGAGTTGTTAATAATGTAAATCTGATGTATATATAGAGCAGTTCCGATGTAATGAAGAAAGAAATTCTAGTATGTGCCAGAGCAATGATGAAAAGGGTATGTCACAAAGCATACACGGGTTTGTTAAGGATAAGTCGCGTATGCACGCGGAAAAGTACATGCCAAGTCGTGTATGCCGATTTGCGCTCTAATTTTATAAAACCAGGGGAAATTACCATGGTATTGGCCCAAAGTATTGAGCGCTTGATTATCTATTTGATCCCGTCCAAGAATACCATCGGAAGTTGAGTGGTTTTGGCTCATGGTATTGATAAAAGCTAAATCTATTTAAGGAGAAGAAAATGATAGTGCAAGGTGTGCAAGTGTAAGGGTTGTTGACAAATAAATTCCTCTAAGGAATATCTGCATGAATAAACTCTGTTCTTAATTGATAGATCTGAATCTATGTTGCACCGGTGGATATAATGATAGATCAAGATCTCTAGATCTGAAGATGATTCTCTAAGATGATTTGCAGAAGAAGAAATGGTGAAGATCTGGCGCAATTCTGCCGAAGAAGTTGAAGAAATCTGGGTAAGTTTATAGATATGATATGTTCAACAAAGTTTATCTTTTACAGATCTATACGCTAGTTTGTTTTGGAAAAAGCACGTGTATACGCGGGTTAGCTTTAAGAAAAGCGCGTATGGGAGCTAAGGTTTCTGAAGCATATTTACAGATATTACTTCTGTGATTTATGTTCTCTCTCTGGTCGTCTTGGAGTTCAGGGCTGTTTGAATATGATGTATACTGCTGATATGATAATGAATAAATCTAATCAATGATTGAGAGGACTTGGTGACGAAGGAGTATTTGTTTAACAGTTCGACATTGCTGTGAAATTTTCTGAACTGAATGATCTACATCTAAATCTGAGTCTGAATAGATACTGAAAGAAAATATGTTCAGAAGTATAAGTGGGTTGGTTTGATGAAAAGCGCGTATGTACGCAAGTTATCTTCATCAAAAGAGCGTATGTCAGTCAGGGTTTGAAAAAATATTATACACAGAAGAATACGCGGGTTGGTGTGCATGGAAGCACGTATGTACGCGGCTTCGATGAATGAAAGTAGCGTATGGTGTCTGAATTAATGGTTGTTCAAGGTTGGAAGTGTATCTGATTGTTTATTCTGAAGTCTGGGTTATCTCTGATATTCTGGTTACAGTGGTTTCACTGTTCTGTATGAAGCATTGGGAAAAGTATGTTTGTTGACAAGTGAAGGATTGGGTTGAAGTTGTTTGATCCAGTTTGAAAATTGATGAAATGTGGTCTGCAGTGGTGTTGAGGGAAAAGCCTTCAGTAAGGGGGTAGTGGCTCCCTTCCAGTAGTAGCTGGTAAACAAGAGCAGGGGGTAGTAGCTCCCTTCCAGGAAAGGCTGGTAAACGAGAGCAGGGGGTTGTAGCTCCCTTCCAGGAGAGGCTGGTAAATGAGAGAAGGTTGTGGCCTTCTATAGGTGGGTGCCTACGTGCTGGTATGAGTCTGTGCCAGTACAATGTTGTAAGAAGTTTTCTTTACATAATAAATATTGAATACTGAGACGATGACAGCGGTGGTTTTCTCCCAAATTGGGTTTCCACCTTAAATCCTGGTGTTCATGTGTGTTGCTTATGTGTGATGATTTATTCTGTTCTTACTGCCTCTGTTTACTACTTACAGCTGATAAATGAATGATGCAATAATCCAAGTTAAGAATTAAATGCAATAATTAGATCTCTGGATATACGTGAGTTTGCTTCAGGATATCCGCATATATATACGAGTGTTATTCAGTAAAGAAGCGTATGGGTTGTAGAGGTTATGCTACAGTGTTTTCTCATTCGCACTAAATACCGATTCACCCCCCCCCTTCTCAGTATTTTCCCAACATATACATGTTCGTAGGCGGGAAATATAGCATGTTGTGTTAAACTACATTGGAAATGATTGTCAGTACAATATTTGAAAAAGAAGACATGTATTTGTATGCTTAATTTCATAGTCTTACAAAAAAGAAAACATATGTTTACATGCTCACTAATGTTGATATTTCCTTTTGGGAAGACTCGTGAAGGAATCTATGTGCTTCGTTGTGTAAGCACTCCTTTGGGGAGACTCTTTGGAATCTATATGCATTTGCATGCATGGAAACAACATTTACTATGTTAGCTTGCATTTCATGCACTAAAAGTAATAGCTTAAGGGTTAGCTATTTTGATTAAATTTATATAAATCATATGCACGAATATCGTAACTAATGTATCAGTTTATTTTAAATATATGTTGGGAAGATGTAGCTATTGTCTTGCAGAAATATGTGCTTATGCGACAGGAATATTAGTTAATGTGATTAATTATAACTAGCACATATGAGGTATGTGTTGTTAAAGGGAGAATGTCAAGGTAATTTACTTGCATGTCATGAATATACATGAGTAGATGGAGAAACTACTATTGTATAGATATATGAAATAATTTGTTATACTTTATGAATCTTGACATCAATGTACGTTGAAGGTAACATTAGCAGGGTATGATGGTGAATGTATAAAGGAAATATTATGCTTAACCTGGTGGCAGGGAAATGTTTATGGTTCATGCCAAGATGAGTGCGAACTACCGGATGATCCAGTGTACGATGGACCATTGTAGGTACAACCATGCCATCGAGATATGTAGATATGAAGACCAGACAGAAAATGGTATCATATTTATTGTAATGGCTTAAAGCTAGATATTTGTATATTTCTTTGTAAGATTATATAAATGATGGTTAAGGGATGGTCTCCCTTATAAGCCATTGAGTTATGGGCTGAACACCATCACGAGTGTTTAATAATAAAATTAAACGTTTGCTAGTTTTCACCTTACGGGATTTCCAGGGTATATTGGTGTTCAATGATGTGATTGATTATTGTGTCAAGTTGATGATGTTGATTCCTTTCTTGTTATGATGTTCATAATGGCAAGTATGTGATGACTATATGAGTAATGAAATGAATGGTAGGTTACATCACATAGTATTATGTTAATATATTGTAATAGAGGTTGTTAATGGTTAAGGAGCCTACTATTCTTATTCTAAGGTTACGTTATGAACTGGTAAACATTCTATGTAATGATGATTAAAGAATACTTAGTAGTGAATGGATAGTTACCCATGAGTAACTTGTATAAAAAATTTTAACTTCTTACATTTCCTTGTGAAGCTATCTGTGTATGTTACACCAGTTGTCTCAGCGTTGAGAAGTGTGCCAGAGTACCGTGACGTATAATACATCTGAATGATTCTCTCGATTATCGGGAAGTGAAAATTTAAACGTCAATTGAATAGTTGATAAGTATATTAATTCATATTAAGACATTATATACGATGTGTAAATGCATACCTGTCATTGTAAATGAAATAAACCATGTAAACCATGTTGACATTGTGGTAAACGATTACAAAATAAAATAAAATTATTTAGGTTAAATTCATATTGAGACATTATATATGATGTGTAAATGCATACCTGTCATTGTAAATGAAATAAACCATGTTGACATTGTGGTAAACGATTACAAAATAAAATAAAATTATTTAGGTGTTTTAACCATGATGACAAAGATTATTATTTTTTTTTGGGACTGATCCCATCATTTTCTCATCAAATCAAAACAGTGTTATTTATGGAAGTTGAGGGTAGTTTTTTTTTTTAATTATGTAAAAAAAAAAAATTAAAAATCAGAATGCTGGAGTGTTTGAATAGTTTTTTCAATAGTAGAAATGGATTCAACAGTCTTAATGATCTACTTGCAGATCTGAAAAACAGAATATAAACACGAAACAGGAATAACATAGCTCTGGAAACAATACCATAGTTTTTATTATGAGGAAGAGATGAGCATTTTATAACCAATGCCATCATTCTCCTTATTTTTTTATTTTGTAATTACAAAAGATATTTTCAGAAAATCAAATGCATTATTAGATAAAGCAAATACATTGAGATGTTTCCTTCTTTCCTAGATTTTTATATGTTTCCCTTTTTTCTACTCTTAGATGTTTCCAAGGAAAGAGAGCGTTTTTTCTTGGTTGCCCAAGCAGTGAGAGGTTGTTGATTTTTGTGTCCTTCTTGGTTGCCCAATTCCTCCCTGTTTAGATCAGGAAGCGTTCCGGCTTCCTCCACCAAATGAGGGAAAGTGCGTTGCAATGTTTCTACAATCCTCCATTTTGCATGTGCTAGTGTCTGTCTCTTCCAACCAACTAGATATGAGAAGTATGGCTGCTGGCATGTATTGTGTTTCTTGGAGTTCATAATTGTATTTTTGAACAAAGGAGGCTGAAAATCTGGAATATTATCGACCGGATGACGGATTGTAATAGATTCCTCAAGGAGAGGTGGTTCAAATAGTTTGAGATTATTAACATTAAACACATCATGGATGCCATGCTGGGAAGGCAAGTCCAAGCGATATGCATTTTCTCCAATGCATTCGAGAACAATATACGGGCCATATCGCAGAGGGTGCAGCTTATGATGCTGGCCCTTGAAGTGTTGCTTGTCCAACCAGAGCCACACATGGTCTCCAGGGTGAAAATACAAGGGTGTTCGCTGCTTGTCATGCCTCTGTTTGGCGCGATCTTGGGCTACTTGCAAAGCAACAGTTACTTGAACTTGACGTTGAGAAATGGAGTGTATAAAATGAGGAGTTGATTTTTGTTCCTGTTGTTGATGTGCAGACCCAGAAGGGGTGATCGCCTGTGGCATCTCAGAGGGTGCACTTGGCTGAAACACTGTCTCTCGAGGATCAAGGCAATAAGATGGGGTATTGGGTAAGGAAGCACCAGGAATAAGATTGATGTGGTGTTCAATAGAGCGTGCTAGAGGAAACCCTGTGGGTTGGGTGAATACATCTGCAAATTATTGGAGTAGAGGAGCCATTGTAGGAGGCACTGGATTGGTGAGGTTGTCTGGCTTGATAGGACGAACCAAGCACGAAGAAACACCTTGGTTTAAATTGACTCTCATAATGGGAGCTTTGCCAATAGAAGGTTGAGTTGATGAGCTAGCTGAGGATGTGAGCACATAGGTGCACCCATTGTGCTGTAAGTGGTATTGGTGATCTGTAGCATGATAAACAGCATGTCTAGCCTCTTGGTATGGAATGCCTAGCAATAAATCAGCACAATCAAGAGGAGAAACATCACATACCACAGTATCGTGGAAAGGTCCAATAGCAAAGGTGACAGCACAACATTGGGAGATGGTAAGTCGAGGACCGTCTTTTTGGACCCAACCGAGCTGATACGGGTGTGGGTGAGGAGTGGTGGGAAGGCAAAGGCGTTCAACCAAGTCCTGGGCCACAAGATTCTTTTGACTCCCATTGTCAAGAATAAGTGTGGCCAACTCATGCTTGATTTGAAAATTATGGGTAAACAAAGCCGTAACAGAGGTGTTTATTGCATTAGCAGTCATGAGGATGAGAGAGGGGTCCACTTCGGTAGGATTTTCAAGAGAAATTGTTGGAAGTTGGGTAGTGGCATTTGGTTGCTCCACCTCTGTAAAAAGAGTCTTGTCAGGGTGTAGATTTTTTAGTACTCGACAATCTGCAGAAGCATGTGAGTTGGTCTTATGAAAAGTACACCAGGGGTTGTGAGGTGTGGGGGATGAGGCAAAGGCAACATTAGAAGAACCAGAGGGAGATGGACCATTTCTAGCTTGATGGGATTGAATTGGAGTACCCACTTTGCGTTCCACAGCCAGGGCATGAATAAAGGCCTTGTCTAATGAAGCACTATCAAACAACTCAACTTCGTGTCGAAGAAGCATTAGCAAACCAGAATTAAATTTGATAATTAGTACCTCTTCTGGATCGGATATATGGAGTTGAATGCGCAACTTGCAGAAGACATCAATGTAGGCTTGCACTGATTGATTGGGTAGTTGTCGAAGTTGCAACCATTTGGCAAGGAGATTTTGTATATATCCTGGAGGATAGAAGCGTTCTCGTAAGGCCTCGCAAAAGAGATTCCAAGATGTGATTTGTGTCGATCTGGTCTCGGCTTGTTCTCCAAGTTCCACAACCAAGGACATATTCTCCAAATGAGTATCCCAACATGTTTGTGCTAGGCCTTCCAATTGTAGACCGGCGATCTGAAGTTTCATCTCCTCTTCCATCATTGGACAGGTTCTAAAATAGTTGGAGAGACTGCGGAGCCAAGAATCAACAATCTCACCATTCATTTGCCCTGAGAATTTGGGCAGTTGAAAGCGTGTATCAAGCTGCATTTGCCCTGGAGGACGTTGTTGTTGTTGCAGTGTAATTAGCTCTTGAAGAGCCCTAGCTAAATCATTCATTGGCGAGTCTGCATGGGAGGGCTCTTGACGCTCTTGACGGGGCGGCATGATTTTCATCCACTGAATGGAGTGAAATGTATGACCCTTTAAAAAAAAATAAAAAAAAATGCTTCGAACAGGTGGATGGCTTCCAGGATCTTAAGCTCTGATACCAATTGATCTACTTGCAGATCTGAAAAACAGAATATAAACACAAAATAGGAATAACACAGCTCTGGAAACAATACCACAGTCTTTATTATGAGGAAGAGATGAGCATTTTATAACCAATGCCATCATTCTCCTTATTTTTTATTTTGTAATTACAAAAGATATTTTCAGAAAATCAAATGCATTATTAGATAAAGCAAATACATTGAGATGTTTCCTTCTTTCCTAGATTTTTAGATGTTTCCCTTTTTTCTACTCTTAGATGTTTCCAAGGAAAGAGAGCGTTTTTTCTTGGTTGCCCAAGCAGTGAGAGGTTGCTGATTTTTGTGTCCTTCTTGGTTGCCCACTTAAGAAATTTTGGGTACTCAAAATCTTGAAAATTGAGAACTTTAATTCATATTTACAAAAATTTCTGCTAGATTTTATTTGTTTCTGAAGTTAAACTTGACAACACTACATCTTCATCATGTCCAATATATCAGTTAGATTAAGGCACTGAATTGAACGGTTAACTTTACATAAAAAAAATGGCTTAACCTAACACCCAATCACCTTCTATCCAAAACCAACAAACAAATTGTTTTTATTTATTTAAAAAATAAAAAATTGATTTTTTCTTAATGCTAAAAAGTAAGAGTAAAATTGATGATATAGCCAACCCACAATTATACTTTTTACCCTAAAAATCATTACAACAATATTTTTGAAAACAATAAAATTCTACGCATTTCTAACACCCAAAAAAAAAAAAAAACACAAAAACTTTAACCTAAAAAATATAATAACAATAATTTCCAACATCTCCTAAACTCACGTTACAATATCTCTGAAAATCGACCTCCAATATAATATCGGAAAGCTAGCCAGATATATCTCAAGAATGGCAGATATTCCAAGACATTTAGGATCGTAGCCCTCATTTTACTTGCAGACGATCTTGAATACCTAAGAGGTGAGATAAAATGGGTTGAATCCCAACACATCACGCGGAAGAACCAAGCGGACAACTTTTAGATAGATGTCCATCTCATATATGCTTCATGAAATCCTTGCACAAATGTTTGACAAAACCATAGTTTCTCTCCAAAGTAATAGTTGAAACTTGAAACCATTGTTATAAAGGGTAGATGTTATCGACGTTAAAGCCTTTCAGTAGAAAAACCCTTTTTGTGACTGACTTTCATTGAAAATGTTGTAGATTTAAAGTGACAATTTAATTTTTAAAGAGTTATCATGGTATATTATAAATTTATAAAAATAATAACTTTTTTTGGGCATAATTACAAGTTGAATAAATATTTAATTATTAATTTAATTTTTTGTGATTATTGAGAAAAATGGTGGGCGAATATATTTCATCGACTTCCAGCCTTGTGTATACCGTTAATTCAAATACTATGAAGCCTCTTCTATTCTGTTCATAGCGTTTATAAAGTGTAGGATGATGAAAATAAGCATAATTGTTATGGTTGGAAATCACACCATCCGAAATACCCATCTGCATTTACCATATGGAAAAGGTAAAAGGTACTGGCTGTATTTACCATATGGAAAAGGTAAAATTTCATCTTAGTTATTTGATTTGTAAAAAGAAATATGGGCTTTTTTTTTTATTTTCGAAATATTTTTATTTTATAATGATGTTAATGATAAGTGTTTGGGCGGGATTCAATTTCATACTATTTATTTGAATTTCGAAAGAGAAATATGAGATTTCTGTATACTTTAAAGATCATTTTATAATCATATTAGTTATAAATGTTCGAGGGTTTTTAGTTTAGAAGAATTATAAAAATTTTAATGTTTTTTTGCTATTTGAATTTGATCATAACATTACTAATTGGAGTTCGTATTCTCTATTATTATTATTATTATTATTATTATTATTTTAGTATTTATGAGTGTTTGAGGGTATTCTAAATTTGTAATTATTATTATTATTATTATTTTTTGCATCTATGAGTGTTTGAGGGTATTGTCAATCTTTTTGACACTTACATGAAATTTAAGTGTTATATTACACTTATGTATATAAACATACATTTTTGTTGAGATAGATTTTTTGTAAGGGTTTTGTGAGCAAAATTAGTTTTCATAAGGAGAACTTTAAATACACACTATAAAATTTACGAGTTACTTGTCCGCATGCTCAAGTCTATCTTTGAAAAAAAGAATCAAATCAAAACCAAAAATATTGAAATTTTTGGAGAAGCTCATGTTCCCCATGCTCAAGTCTATCTTTGAAAAAAAGAATCAAATCAAAACCAGAAATATTGAAATTTTTGCAGAAGCTGATGTAACATACACCGATAATTTCACATGGAAATGTAAGGAATTAATTTTTTTTTATACAAGTTACTCACAAGTATCTATCCAAATAACTATTAAATAATCCTTACTAATCATTAGATAGAATGCTCCCCAGTTAATAGTGTAACCTCAGTATAAGGATAGTAAGTTGCTTAACCATTAGCAACCTCTATTGTAGTACTTTAACATAAAAAAGTGTATGATGTAACCTTGCATGCATTTCATTATTCATGTAGTCATCACATACTTGACTTTATGAACATCACAACAAGAAAGAAATCAACATCATCCATTTGACACAATAATCAATCACATCATTGAACACCAATACACCCTCGAAACCCAGTAAGGTGAAAACCAACAAACATTTAATTTTCTTATTAAACGCGCAAACATTTAATTTTATTATTAATCGCTCTCATTTTAAATCTTACAAGGAATCATAAAAATATCTAGGTTTAAGCCATTACAATCATTAAGATAGCACTTACCCACTAGTCTTCATATCTTGGTGGCATGGATGTACCTATAATGGACCATCGTTCATTGGATCATTCTACAGCTCACACTCATCTGCCACCATGTTAAGCATAATATTTCCTTCTCATAAGTTACCATCATTCATTTCCTATCATTGGCGTCATCAACAAGCTTTTATAGCATGATTAGATAAAGACTTAATCAATAAATAATAAATCTTTAAGTGATCCTTTAACACTTATTCATGTGCATACATGAGTTGTATCACACCATGATTTCTTCTAACATCTATACCTTAGTCTTAGAAGGTAATTATCAATTCATGTCAAATAATCCCACATTATTATGACACTTTTCACACACGCTCACATTCGTACAAGACATTTCACTACCAATATCCAAGAATTCCTTCAATGGAAAATGACACAAGGTGCATTCGTGTTACCAAAACTTTAGCAAAAGATTGATTTTGGTGCTAAAGCTAACATGATGAATGTTGTTCCTATGCATACAATGCATATATATTCTAAAGGAGTATTCCCAAATGAATGCTTAACACAACAGAGCACATAGATTCTGAAAGAGTCTTTTTGATGGAATGCTTAACTTAACGCAAAAGAGCATGCAACCGCTTCTGTAACACTAATGTAAATAAGCATACAAATACATGTCTTATTTTTCAAATATTATAGTAACAATCCTTTCCAATGTAGTTTAACACAACATGTTATCTTTCCCACATACAAATATGTAAATTCTTTCCAATGAAAGTTAATACAAATATTTCATGCCTATGCATGATCTTATTCCAAAAGAAACTAACATGATATAATCATGATAACATAAAAGAAATCACACAGTTTGTTCTTCTAAAGAAATACAACTGAATATTTCCTTTGTCCATGGATTTATTAAATAACTAATCTTTACCAACACCATGGTAATCTATCCATGGATTTATTAAATAACTAATATTTACAAACACCATGGTAATCTATTCATGGATTTATTAAATAACTAATCTTTACCAACACCATGGTAATCTATCCATGGATTTATTAAATAACTAATATTTACAAACACCATGGTAATCTATTCATGGATTTATTAAATAACTAATCCTTACAAACACCTTGGTAATCTATCCATGGATTTATTAAATAACTAATATTTTCAAACAGTATGGTAATCTATATATACATACTCACAACATGGTTAATGTATACATACATATTTATAAAACTCTTCCAAGAATACTTTTCTTTTTTCTTCTTCACTACACATGAAAATATTTCAAGAGTTAACCTCTTTAATCTATATTCATTTTCAAGAAAAGAACTTGGATTTCTTATCATTTAACACACTCTTTTCTTCTTCACTATACATGAAAAATATTTCAAGAGTTACCTTCTTTAATCTATATTCATTTTCAAGAAAATAACTTGGATTTATTTCAAGATACATAATAGCAATCTGATATGAAAATGACCCGAGTTACTTAGCTTTATTTCAGAGATTGAAAGTAGGGGTGTTTATTGGATATGTCACCCTTAAGAAAAGGATGAGATCTAGAGGCTACATGGCCCTCTACAGACTCTGTCTATAGAACTTTATATCAATTAACACTCAGGTTATAAAAATGCGGAATTTTAACCAAGATCGTTTCTAGTCCTTGTACAACATGTGATTGGCAGTATTACTAAACAGTTATTAGGTGCATTAACTATTTAGGCATGAAATAATCTATTTTAGATTAAACAATTTCACATCAATCACACAAGTCATACCATAAGACAAAGAAGTTTGTGACGGAGTTCGTCCCACCTGGACTACGTCTCTGGGTCCGCCTCAGAATTGTGCGTCCGTTGTATTCTTTAAGCTGAGAGAAATATGCTACAAGGAATCATCAGTTTCACTACTGATGTTGCAAATATGGACCTTCCCTTGAATAGGCTAACTGATACAACTCTTTTCTTTCAACACATAAGAAAAGACATGGATGATTCACACACCAAAACAAACTGAGGACTGAAGCCTTATGGACCTTCGACAGATTGGTGGCCAAAAGAGTTTTAGAATGTCGAAGTTGAATTCGTCATCATCAACGTACTTCGATACTATCTTTATGCAAGTAAGATGCTTTGCTCCTTCAATAAACCTGGAATGAAAAACTCTCCACCAATTACATTATCTGTCTTCTGAAGAATGACTACTTCCTCCTGAAGTAGGGAAAACTCTCCTCTCTTGAGATCTCACTCTCAACACTCCTCTCTTTAGAAAGTCTCAAAACTCTCTTCAAAAAGTGCTCTCCCTTTTACAAAGAAAAATACTTTCTTTTATACAATAGGAGCTCATAAATTCATGGAAAATAATGTTGCTGCCTCAATCTTTAATAAACCAAATTAAGCTTTTGGTTAAGATTACAAGCCCTTTGAATTTAACTTAATTCATGAACCTTCTTAATTAGGTTCTTAAGCTCCATGCTTAATTCACTTCGAAAGCCATCATTTCACATTATGTTGGCTTGATCTTCGAAATTTGTTTTCTGCATTTAGAAATTTGTTGGAGATTGTTTAGTGATGAGGGATTTGAATCCCAACATCACATTCCATACATAGGATACAGTCCCATTATCATACGTTGATATTAAATCAAAAACCCATAATTAGACTTTATATTATACATCTCCGCCCGACGGTTAGGCTAACCGTGCAGAGTTAGTGATCTTCGACACCTGCATGTGAATAGTCCAACAAATTTCTATCCGGCAGTAGCTCCAATATTTAAGGTCTTATCCCGACAGTCTCATCCCCAGCTTCATTGGTAATCTTCTGACGTGGCTCAAAATCTGGTCACATGACTTATCTCCGACAGCTGTTCCGACAGCTCATAACCCACGTGGTTGCATTCTTCAAACTGATTGTGCCTTCCATCTGGTTTACATAACACTGTGAAACTATTCACATGCTTGTGATTTCCATCCGGTTTATACCCCTGGTAGTTTAGGAACTTAACGCTGCGGTCTTCAAACTGTTCTGGTCATATTGTTGCAATTTCCGACACGGTTTTATAACTCTGTGGAGTTTTAATTACAATGTTTAAAAACATATAACTCGAGCCTTCGTATATGCCCGAAGTCCGACCTTTGAATAATTTTTATCAACATTGATATTCGAACTTTATAACACAGTTCGAAACTTTACAATTGTGCGAATCATTCAAACCTTTCATTGAGGTTTATTATATTACATCAAACCTTTGACATAAGGTTTATGCACCATGACATAGGTTTAATACAATCCGACTTTCGAAACCCATTACAATGCACTTTTGATAAGGTTTATGAAAACCCTTTGCACCTAAAGTTTTAAACACCATTACATCAAACCTTATGAGTTTTTGACATTCGAACATAGTTCGAAAACCCATTTACATAATGCACCTTTGATAAGGTTTATGAAAACCCAAGTCCGACCTTTCGAACTTTAACATAAGGTTTATTTACATCAAACCTTTTTAAAAAAGGTTTTACACCATGGTCTTTAGACCCACGTCCGAACCTTAATTTAAGGTTTTTAGCATAGGTTTAAAACTTTAATATAAAACCTTTGGTAATGTTTATGCCATGGTATTAAAACCAAAACTCAAAACCTTAATAGACTGAAATTTGTAATAAAGTTTATGGTAAGGTTTTAGGATTTTAATTTGTGCTAAAAGGTTTTTAAGTCCATAAGTTTTGTGAAAATTAGGAATAGGACTTTAGTTGACATTTTTGACCTTTACATAAAGACTTAGGAAAAGTTTTATTACTTAAGTCTTTTTGAAAAACTGGTTGTTTCTATCGCAGGTCGATTTGACGATGTCTTTGATTGGCGCTTTGGACATTTGCTGGAGTCACATCTGAAGTTAATGTCCATCGATGTCACACATTTGAACTTCACAAATTTAATGATCATCTTGATCAATTATTACATAATCGATAATTACCAAATGCTGAATAACCATCTTGGTCGACTGAGTAATTTTGATACAATTTTAAGAATTCTCAAATTGGATCACACCTCCCAATTAAAAGAAATTTTGGTTCTCCAAAAGTTTTATTTACAATTCTTTTGAAAAACGAATTCAATCCTAGAACCTAGTTACAACTTTACTAGATCTAGATATTACAAAATAATTTAAGCATAAGGCATGAAGTCGGCCGAATTCCATTCAATACTTGTTTGATCTCCAGCAGGTGACTTGGGTTCTTGTCGGGCTGCTAGTGTCTGTACTGTTTCCTTTGGCAGCATTAGACAATTGTCTTGAACATGCCCTGGCAGTTTATTGTTTGGACAAGTTTTCTCCCTCTGACTTAATGATGAGTTTTTGGAGTTACTTGCTGATTGAAATGAAACTGATTCTGATCGCTTCTTTACCTATAATGCTTTATCATTATCTGATGGCTGACTCTTCGTTGCACCGACTTGCTTGGTGTAAGCCTTTTGTTTCCAACATTGTTCCACATAATGCCAAGGACTCTTATAGAATGTGCATGGATAGATTATTTTAACTTTTTCAATTATCCAATTTTGATAAAATAAATCATCGTCATAATCATTACTCGTTTAGGACTGAGGTTTCTTACCCTTGAGTTTCTCCGGTAGCAGTTCTAGATGCTTTGACCAGCATCAGTCAGAAATGTGACCAAGCTTCCTGCAATAGTCACATTTTAACACATCACATCCGAGACCTAGATTCTTGGGTCTTTCTTGTACCTGGATAGGTTGAAGTCTACCTTGTCCATGTTTTCCCAAGCCTTCACCTTCACGATATCCCATGGCTTTCATCATCGACAAGCCTTTTCTTTCAGGGATCAAATTGAGTTTTTGGCTGGAAACTTCGTCAGATTTAGAATCACTTTCTGGTGAAATAAGTGAATCCACATTGTCTTCTACTTAAGATTGGAAAAATGAGCCAATGGCTTCCCTTGCTGACTATGGTGAAGATGAGAGAGAAGAACTAATTTTAAGAGAAAGTGCAGGATTTTTACCATCGAAAGCTGCATCTTTCATAAGAGGACTGCTTCCTCTTTTAGTTCTCTTTAAGTCTTCTAATTTTGATCGTAGACTTTGCTTATCACTCTTGAGATATTGCACCATTCTACGCATTGCAGCATTCTCTTGTCGAAATTGCAAATTAGACTCTTCGAGTTCCCTTAGCTTTTCCAGCTGGCGAGTGTTCTTGCCCATCTTGTACCTACAAAGAACTAGCTGCTCTGAT
Organism: Pinus albicaulis; assembly: GCA_034641835.2. Lineage (NCBI taxonomy): Eukaryota > Viridiplantae > Streptophyta > Pinopsida > Pinales > Pinaceae > Pinus > Pinus albicaulis. Next base: position 19,021 of record JAXQQM020085207.1, read on the forward strand.
ACCACTTGATCTGAAAATGACCTGAGTTACTTAGCTCTATTTCAGAGATTGACTGTAGGGGCGTTTACTGGATATGTCACCCTTAAGAAAAGGATGAGATCCAGAGGCTACCTGGCCCTCTACAGACTCTGTCTATAGAAATTTATAGCAATTAACACTCAGGTTATAAAAATACGGAATTTTAACCAAGATCGTTTCTAGTCCTTGTACAACATGTGATTGGCAGTATTACTAAAAAAATATTATGTGCATTAACTGTTTAGGCATGAAATAATCTATTTTAGATTAAACAATTTCACATCAATCACACAAGTCATACCATAAGACAAAGAAGTTTGTGATGGAGTTCGTCCCACCTGGACTACGTCTCTGGGTCCGCCTCATAATTGTGCGTCCGTTGTATTCTTTAAGCTGAGAGAAATATGCTACAAGGAATCATCAGTTTCACTACTGATGTTGCAGATATGAACCTTCCCTTGAACAGAATAACTGATACAAGTCTTTTCTTTCAACACATAAGAAAAGAAAAGGATGATTCGCACACCAAAACAAACTGAGGACTGAAGCTTTATGGACCTTCGACAGATTGGTGGCCGAAAGAGTTTTAGAATGTCGAAGTTGAACTCGTCATCATCAATGTACTTTGATGTTGTCTTTATGCACGTAGGATTCTTTTCTCCTTCAATAAACCTGCAATGAAAAACACTCCACCAATTACATTATCTTTCTTCTGAAGAATTCCTACTTCCTCCTGAAGTAGGGAAAACTCTCCTCTCTTGAGATCTCACTCTCAACACTCCTCTCTTTAGAAAGTCTCAACACTCTCTTCAAAAAGTGCTCTCCCTTTTATAAAGAAAAATACTTTCTTTTATACAATAGGAGCTCATAAATTCATGGAAAATAATGCAGCTGCCTCAATCTTTAATAAACCAAATTAAGCTTTTGGTTAAGATTACAAGGCCTTTGAATTTAACTTAATTCATGAACCTTTTTAATTAGGTTCTTAAGCTCCATGCTTAATTCACTTCGAAAGCCATCATTTCACATTATGTTGGCTTGATCTTCAAAATCTGTTTTCTGCATTTAGAAATTTGTTGGAGATTGTTTAGTGATGAGGGATTTGAATCCCAACATCACATTCCATACATAGGATAAAGTCCCATTATCATAGCGCTGATATTAAATCAAAAACCCATAATTAGACTTTATATTATACATCTCCGCTTGACGGTTAGGCTAACCGCACGGAGTTAGTGATATTTGGCACCTGCATGTGAACAGTCCAACGACTTTCTATCTGGTGGTAGCTCCAACACTTAAGGTCTTATCCCGATGGTCTCATCCTGAGCTTCGCTGGCAATCTTCTGACGTGGCTCAAACTCTGGTCACATGATTTATCTATGACAGTTGTCCTGACAACTCATAACACACGCGGTTGCGGTCTTCCAACTGACTATGCCTTCCGTCTGGTTTACATAACACTGTGAAACTGTTCACATGACTGTGCCTTCTGTCCGGTTTATACCCCTAGCAATTTAGGAACTTAACGCTGCGGTCTTCAAACTGTTATGGTCATATTGTTGTGAATTCCGATGCAGTTTGATAACTCTGTGGAGTTTTAATTACAATGTTTAAAAACATATAACTCGAGCCTTCATATATGCATGAAGTCTGACCTTTGAATAAGGTTTATCAACATTGATATTTGAACTTTATAACACAGTTCGAAACTTTACAATTGCGCGAATCATTCAAACCTTGCATTGAGGTTTATTACATTACATCAAACCTTTGACATAAGGTTTATCAGCCATGACATAGGTTTAATACAACTTGACTTCTGAAACCCATTACAATGCACTTTTGATAAGGTTTATGAAAACCCTTTGCACCTAAAGTTTTAAACACCATTACATCGAACCTTATGAGTTTTTGACATTTGAACATAGTTCGAAAACCCATTTACATAATGCACCTTTGATAAGGTTTATGAAAACCCAAGTTCGACCTTTCGAACTTTAACATAAGTTTTATTTACATCAAACCTTTTTACCAAAGGTTTTACACCATGGTCTTTAGACCCACGTCCAAACCTTAATTTAAGGTTTTTAGCATAGGTTTAAAACTTTAATATAAAACCTTTGGTAATGTTTATGCCATGGTATTAAAACCAAACCTCCAAACCTTAATAGACTGAACTTTGTAATAAATTTTATGGTAACGTTTTAGGATTTTAATTTGCGCTAAAAGGTTTTTAAGCCCATAAGTTTTGTGAAAATTAGGAACAGGACTTTAGTTGACATTTTTGACCTTTAGATAAATACTTAGGACACATTTTATTACTTAAGTCTTTTTGAGAAACTGGTTGTTTCTGTCGCAGGTCGATTTGACGATGTCTTTGACTGACGCTTTGGACATTTTCTGGAGTTGCATATGAAGTTGACGTCGATTGATGTCGCACATTTGAACTTCACAAATTTAATGATCATCTTGATCAAATATTACATAATCGATAATTACCAAATGCTGAATAACCATCTTGGTCAACTGAGTAATTTCGATACAATTTTAACAATTCTAAAATTGGATCACAATATTTGCAAGAATTCACATGGGTTCTTCTCCTCAAAACTAGCATAGTAAGTTTGTCTTTTACCATGGTATCTCTCTAAGAACAAGAGTCTTTTACTATGCAATCTTTTGTTTTCTTTCAAAAACATAGGTAAAAGATTAATATGCAAAATATTTAATACTCTTTTATTTTTTTTCAAGAATATAGTAAAATAAATTAGTATAAAAAAATATTTTACACTATTTTATTTTATTTCAAGGACATGATAAAATACTAATATAAAAATAATTTCCTTTCCAAAATACTTATCTTTTATCCAACCTTTTATCCAACATGTTGACTTTCTGTGCTCAACACCCATATGTTGGTATTGTAAATCTATGGAGATTTGGGTTGTTTTAAGAACAACTTTGTAATAGTGTGATTTCCAAGAAGACACTCTAACGCCTCCACCCAAATATAATCCATACAAGTAACTCGGCCTTCCAATCATAATCCATACAAGTAATTCGGCCTTCCAATCAGTTCTTGACTCAGGCTCTGACTCTGTATTTGGCTCTTCCGGTTATGGTTCTAGTTTTGGCTACGATTACGATAGCTCAGGCTCAGGCTCACACTCATACGGCTCTTCCAGAAGATGCCCCAAACCAATCATAAATGGTTTTCTCCAAAGCTCCACTAGTAGTCTTGTCCTTCGCATGGCTGCAACATTTCATAATTCTCCCTACAAGCGTCTGCCCCTGGATGAGGATGAGGGTTTGATGCCTATGCAACTCCCCCGAATGCTCAAAACCTCTCCGTATTAAAAAACTAAGAAGGATGGAAGGTAATCCTCCTCCATTTAGTTACCAAGATCCTAACTGCAACTCCCTCTAATGCTCAAAACCTCTCTGTATTAAAAACCTAAGAAGGATGGAAGGTAATCCTCCTCCAATTAGTTACCAAGATCCCAACTGCATAAAACCCTAACAACTTCTTGAAAAAAACTAATTTATGAAATTAATAATATTTTTATCAACAAAAAAGGTAAACACGTGAATCTATGGATGTTACAACTGAATTTCAATATAGAACTTGATTAGGATGAAGTAAACTAAGACTCACAAGTGGTGGGGAATCCAATCCTTTCTTCTCGATAAGTAAAATAAATAGATATTTGGTCATTGATGTCCTAGATGAAATAAGAAAACACCATGAAAGTGATATCTCTCATTCAAATAAAGCATTGATTTTTTTTTTTTAAATTTTTTTTAATAAGTTTAAAAAAAAATATCAAAATTTATTTTATAATTTTGAATTTTGAATTTTTTTTTTTTTGTAAATTCGGTGGGACCTTGCTATTTCTATCTATATTTGAAAGACAGGCTAAAAAATATAAAAATCAGTCTTTGACCTCAACCTACCCGAGGGAAACCATGTCTGTTGGCCATCTAAAAGCAAGATGAGCATCCCAGTACTGAAATTGTCTCATACGTCTAAAAGCCTCCTGAGCTAACTGTTATATTACTTCAGTTTGTACATTCATAACAGATATTAAAAGTTCATATTTAACTAAAAACCATCAAAATTCTAAATAGCTAAAGCTTCTATCCATCAGATGAAGAGACTGGGGCAGGGTCTTTGACATTGGACCCAGGCATTTTTGCTTGTTGGAGCTACTGAAGGATCTTTTGGGGGATTTTCTCCATGTGGCCCACTTTATCATCTAGTCTGCTTACTCGATCTGCTGCTTGGTATTGTGTTATCTTGATGTGTTGTTGCTGGTCCTGAATCTCCAGAAGCTGAGCCTAAGTGCGAAGATCTGGTTTTACTGGGTCTCAGACATTTTTGAAATTTTAATTTTAGAATAAAATAGAAATTATATATTCTATACCAAAAAAAAAAAATTTAAACATTTTTTTTCTACATATAGAGATATATATGAATTTTTTTTTCTACAAATAATATGAAGTTAATATCAGGTGTTCAATTATTTTATAAAGTTGATATCAAGTGTTAAAATATTTTGAAAAAAAGTATAAGGTTTAAACATATTATTCACATATTTTTTTTACTTCTAATTACATTAAATGAAATTATTTTAGGTCATATAAACAACTAATTAAATGTGCATAGCATGCTTTTTTTCTTTTCTTTTTTTATTATAAGAAATATTGTTTTTTTTATTTAAAGAATATTTTATTTTGTTTTTCAGAAACATACATACTTACACATGATAATGAGTTGAAAAATAAAAATTTAGACTCAATTAAAAATAAAAAATAATAATTATTTAATTATAAATTATATAAAAAATAATTTAATATATTACTCAAATAATATAAATTTCATTTTTAAATTAAGCTCCTCTTATTCTTCTTCTTATATATATATATATATATACACTAAAATTTCATCTTGTAAAATAGTTGATATAAGCTTCATTTATCATTACTTTTCATCCACCTATTTTTTATATTTGTAAAAGTTGTAATACCAGTCAATCTTATGTTCGTGCTTGCAACCCATTCATTTATCATTACCTCAATTTTTTGAGATGATAGATATTGTTAATAAATTTAATGACGAAACAATTTTTTTGAATGCAAAGTGACAATGTAATAATGTTGAATGATAGAAAATGAAAATAATAAGAATGTAGTCAATTACAAATAGTATTCATTGTGATCAATCTCAAATTATTCCCTTTTTCTATTCTTATTGTTACCCTTGTTAGTTTTGTCATCTTTTCATATAGATTATATGAAAAGGACAATTGAAATAATAAACCATTTAAATATTTAGCTTGAACTATTGTACTAAACATCATACATTGTCTCTCTTGCTCTTGAATATTAATAGGTTGATTTACTATAACACAAATATTATTGTACATTGTTAATAATTTTGTGTGCTTACACTGAAATCAATGCACAATCTTAATCCATTCACTTTAAAATTAATGTACCATCAATGTACATCAAATCAGAAATCAAAGTCTACACTGAAATCAATGCACCTAATGAAAAAAATTAAATAAGATTACAAAACAACATCTACACTGAGATCAATCCATCTAATGCAGGTAATCAAATAAGATTAGAAATCAACATCTATATTGAAATCAATGGATCTAGTGCAAGTAATAAATAATATTAGAAACCAACATCTACACTGATATCAATGCATCCAGTGCAAGCAATCAAATAGGATTACAAATCACCATCTACTTCCCTATCTCCCCCCTCTAGCTACATCTCTCTTTCCCTCCATCTCTCCACTCTCTCACATCCTCCCTCTTCCTTCCTCTCTCTCCATTTATTTCCCACATATATATCTCCCTCTGTCTTCACCCTCCAACTATGTTACTCTCTCTCTCTCTCTCTCTCTCAACATCTACACTGAAATCAATGCATATAGTGAAAGAAAAATAGGATTATAAATCACCATCCATACTGAAATCAATGCATCAAGTGCAAGAAATCATCTTCCCTATCTCCCCCCTCCAACTACATCTCTCTTTCCCTCCATCTCTCCTCCTATACACTGAAATCAATGCATCTAGTGCAAGCAATCAAATAGGATTATAAATCACCATCTACTTCCCTATCTCCCCCCTCAAACTACATCTCTCTTTCCCTCCGTCTCTCCACTCTCTCACATCCTCCCCCTTCCTTCTTCTCTCTCCATTTCTTTCCCACATATATATCTCCCTCTCTTCTCACCCTCCAACTATGTTACTATCTCCCTCCCTCTCTCCTTCTCTCCATATCTCCTTATTTATCTCTTTATCTCACCCCAAAACATATACACACTCTCTCCATATCTCCCTTGTCACTTCATCTCTCTTTCCACTTCTCACTCTCTATGTATTCCTTCTTCCCTCCCTCTCTCCCCCTCCAACTCCATCTATCCATCCTTCCATCTCTCCTTCTGTCTTCGTCTCTCTCGTCCTTCCTCTCTCCCCCCCCCCTCTCTCTCTCTTTCTTTGCCCTCCAATTTTCTCTCTTCCCCCATAACTCTCTTCCTCTCTCTCATGTCCTCTCTCTTGTCCTTCCTCTCCTACCTTCCTCTATCTTTTCCTCTCTCTCTCTCTTTGCAATCCAATTATCTCTCTCTCTCTCTCTCTCTCTCTCTCTCTCTCTCTCTTTGCCTTCCAATCCTCTTTCCTCCCCCAACACACACACACACACACACTCTCTCTCAACATATACACTAAAATAAATGCATATAGTGCAAGAAAAACAGGATTAGAAATCACCATCCACACTGAAATCAATGCATCGAGTGCAAGAAATCATCTTCCCTCTCTCCCCCCTCCAACTCCATATCTCCTTCCCTCCCTCTCTCCACTCTCTCACATCCTCTCTCTCTTCCTTCCCCTCTATCCCTTTCTCTCCCACATATATCTCTCTCTATATCTCCCTCTCTCTCCCTCTCTTCACCCTCCAACTATGTTACTATATCCCCCCCTCTCTCATTCTCCCCCCATTTCCTCCATCTCTCCTTATTTTTCTCTTTATCTCACCCCCAAACATACACATACTCCTCTATTTCTCCCTTGTCACTCCCTCTCTCTCTCACTTCTCGCTCCCTATGTAAATACATTACTTTGGATCCAGAGTTTGATATTATCTATATTTACACTAAAATCAATGCATCTAGTGCAAGTAAGAAAATAAGATTAGAAACCAACATCTACACTGATATGGATGCATCTAGTGCAAGCAATAAAATAGGATTAGAAATCACCATATCAAAATTTTACATTACTCTTGATCTATCAAACTTTACATTAGAAATCATTGTCCACACTGAAATCAATGCATCAAGTGCAAGAAATCATCTTCCCTCTCTCCCCCCTCCAACTCCATCTCTCTTTCCCTCCCTCTCCACTCTCCAACATCCTCTCTCTCTTCCTTCCCCTCTATCCCTTTCTCTTCCACATCTATCTCTCTCTCTCTCCCTCTCTTCACCCTCCAACTATGTTACTATATCCCTGCCTATCTCCGTCTCCCCCCATTCCCTCCATCTCTCCTTATTTTTCTCTTTATCTCACCCCCAAACATACATATACTCTCGATATTTCTCCCTTGTCACTCCCTCTCTCTCTCCACTTCTCGCTCTCTCTATGTATTTCTTCTTCCCTCCCTCTCTCATCCTCCAACTCCATCTATATATCCCTCCCTCTCTCCTCCTATCTCCCTCCCTCTCTGCTCCTCTCTCTCTTCCTTCCTCTCTTTCCCTTCCTCTCCTACCTCCCTCTCTCTTCCCCCATCTCTCTTCTCTCTCCCTCACACTCTTTTCCCTCCAATATAAAATGGAACAGAAATAAAAAAATATGGTATTTGGCCCTCTGTATTAAATTTATATATGTAGGGAGAGAAGTGATTTTTCATTAGGGCAGACATTAGATTAATTAGATTAAATTTTAAATGTTAAATATTAAACATTATTTTTACATTTACATTTACATGTTTATTGTTACCTGAGATAGGCAATGCATATATTGTACTTTAATTTGGCCCATGGTATTTAGCTGAGGAGTCACCTAAATAAAACCACTTTTTGAGTGTTCCTAAATATAAATAGGATTATGGAGTAAATATAAAAAGACGTTTTATTTATTTACCATACCTATGGTTTATTCTATTTATTTACCATACCTCTTTTATAAATATGGTATTTGGCCCATGGTATTCAGCCCATGGTATTTAAGTGGTACATTTCTATACACTCGGACATATCAAAAGTTTACATTAATTAAATTTAATAATATTAATATTATAATATAATAATGTGAATATTAGAATTAATAATAATATTAATATTAATATTAGGTTTAATAATGTTTTTTTGGCATGTATTAATAATAATTTGGCCCATGGTATTTAGCTCAAGATTCACATAAATAAAACCACTTTTTGATGTTCAAAAATATAAATAGGATTATGGAGTAAATATAAAAAGCCTTTTTATTTATTTACCATATATATGGCTTATTTATATTTTATTTATTTAGCATACCTCTTTTATAAATATGGTATTTGGCCCATGGTATTAAAGTGGTAAATATATCAAAAGTTTACATTACTCACATGACATCTACACATCTATATACACTCCGACATATTAAAAGTTTACATTACACACATTACATCTACACATCTCTATATATTGGGCCCAGCATATCAAAAGTTTACATTACACACATTAAATCTACACATCTCTATATATTGGGCCCGACATATAAAAAGTTTACATTACACACATTACATCTAAACATCTTTATATATTGGGCCGACATTTACATTACACACGTTACATCTACACATCCCT
>JAXQQM020078423.1:0-155392 GCA_034641835.2 Pinus albicaulis
ATTAAATAAATCATTTATTTATTTATTATTACTTAATCACATCCTTAAAATGATAAATAAATCATTTATTTATTTATTATTTACAAATAAAGGGATTTGACTCAAGTCAAATTCCTTTTCCTTCCAAAAAATATAATAAAATATTCCACAAAAGTTGGATCTAGATTTGGTTAATAATATCTTAATTATGCACCAAGATCTAGAATGACCCAATATTTTGTTATAAATAGGAGGGTTTTCCCCATTATTCTTCACCTTTTGTTGCCTACTAGATCACTCTGGATCTATACACTTGGTCTCATTCTTCATCATTTTGCTCCCATTGAGCTTCATTTTTGCATTGGGTTCTCTACACTTGCAAGAGAGAGAAAGCTTAGATCTGAAGTGCTGAGGATTACAAAGAACCCATCCCATTGAGAAGAGCTGGATACACCTTCTTGTTTTCCTCCCAGGTGCCCTGTAATATAAAATTCTTTCAAAAAAATTGTGTTCTTGTCTTTTCTGTTGGATGCATGGAGTAAACCCTTTACTTTGCTGCTTAATGTCTTTCCATACATAGATCTTTTGTTTTGCAGCTATTTTCTTGTCTAACTAATCGCAGATCTGAAGATGTTAGTTTCTCATTGTTAAGGGCTATTAGTTGTGTAGCTAAGAAGTGGTCCTTTTTCGTACACTTCGACAAAGGATTCATACTAACAAATGGCGACTCCACACGGGTTTAAATTACGACCATTGTCATTTTTCATATTCCTGCATATCCGGCTGCTTGAGACCCTAGGGTTTCTTTTCGAGTACCCATTTTATTTTCCTATTTTATGTTTTTTTCTCATAAAACATAAAACATCAAAATTTAACTTCCGTGTGTTTCGGCCCTATTGCGCAGGTAAGCGACACCAGTAGCAACCAGAGATGACAACTTTTACGAAATATACATGAGGACAACGAGACGGAAATTCATACCCGGCCCTAAACCCTGCGACCTGGACCTCGAGTACGCACCCATTCATTTCACTGCGACTGCTGCCGCTGTTGTCGGGACTGCGAGCATTTTTCGGTGATTTTTACGTATTTTTAGGTTTCTTGCAGCTTCTGCCAGGGTCTTCCAGCCTCTGTCTCAGCCCGCTTTGACCAAGTTCTAATTTTTTTTTACTCATCTAAGTGGGAACCCCGCCCCCTAGGGCTTTAGTACCCTCCACTTTTTGTGGAAGAGTTTTAACTGTTTCAGCCGCCTGTTTTTCTGAGCTGCAACCTCCTTTTTCCAGATCGGTTACCTCCCTTTCAGATCCTTTGAAATCAACCTTTCTTCCTTTCAAATCACCTCCTGTCGTTTTGTTTGGACCTCCTTTGAAGGCCTCCACCTTGCCCCCTCCGGTTTTTTGCTGATTTCCTTCCTTTTTTCCAGCCACCTTGCCTCTGTCTCTTTGCTGTGATCTGCACCTCTTTTCAGCAGCTTTGTCTTCTGGATCCCTGTCCCCTTTGACCTTAGATCTATTGGCCCCTTTTTCGTGTGTTTTACATAGTTTTTCCCTTTCTTTTCAGCATAGTTTTGAGAGACCCACCTTCTTGGGTTAGATAGATGCACAAGTAGCTGTTATTTTTCTGTTATTTCAGCATTATATTCTGTTCTCTGTAGGTTTATTTTCAGCTACGCAACACACTTTTTTCTTGCTCTCAAAATGGAAAGGGTTTAAAAATTAAAATTAACGCACGCCACACACTGACCCTAAGCGAAGAAGCGCCTGGTTAACACCGCCCGGCAAAGACTCTAAAATCAATTGTCACTGCACCTTATCTGCCCTTGACATTACTTGATTCTGTCCCTTTCTGCCCCTGTCGGTTTCCTTCTTCCTGTCATCATTGCGCCCCCAAGGCGCCTTTCCCGGAGACTTCTTGGCCTTCACCCTCAGTTTCCGGTTGATCGACCTGCTTCGCACCGCCGTCGTCGAGCCAGTCCACCTCCGAGTCCGCACTCCGACTCCTCCCCTGATTCATCGGGTCCTCCTTCTCCTCCTGGTTCTCCCCCTGTCACCTTCACTATGTCTGGTCCAGGGCCTAACGCTAGCGGTTCTCCCGGCCCCAATGCCGGCCCTACTACTAGCGGAACCACCACAGGAACTACCCTGGCCACCCCTGTGCTGCCGTACATTGCAGGCCTCATCCTCCCCGATTTCCATCATTTGATCAATGACCCCATTCACCACAATGCTAATTGGCCCGCTATGCCAACCAAGCTGCCCTCCGACATCCCTAAGTTTGAGGGCCTTAATGGAGAAGATCCAACCAATCACGTCCGATCTTTCCACATGTGGTGTTCCTCCAATTCCATTACCGATGACTCCATCCGTCTTCGTTTGTTCCAACGCACGCTTACCGGCGAAGCTTCTAAATGGTATGTCGAACAAGCCACCTCTTCCCATACCACATTTGAGACTCTTGCCCAAGCCTTTTTGTCATACTTCCAGCTTCCTCTCCGATACGACACCGGCACGGAGCTCTTGACTTCCTTCAAGCAATCCTCTTCAACACGCCTTTCTGCCCATGTTCAGGAATGGCGACGAAGACAGAGCTTATGTCGAGCCCCTCCCTTTGAAGATCGGGTTTACATGGACTGGTTCCTTCGCACCCTTCCCTCTCCCATCGGCAAAGATGTCGCCTCTCACTTTCCTCAAACTGAAGAAGCCGCCCTCCAAATAGCCTTGAAATATGACCTGATCTACGCTCAATCTGGTTATGTTTATACCGTCCTTCCTGACATCCCCAGGCCCGGTGGCGCTAACGCCCCGGGGGCATCTCATTCCACCGACGGTATCGTTGGAACCCTTTCCCATCCATCTGCTCAACCTCCTGTCGGCTATGGTCTCCCTCAGGGAGGGGCCAGCACCTCAAGCACTCTTCCCTCTCCCGGCAGCATGTATCCAGGATACGGCATGCCTCCTCCTTTTGCCCAACCTCCTGCTTACCTCAATGTTGCCCAACCCAAACCGTACCTTTATCCATAGCCTGGTGCACCAGCTCCTCCAGCATATGCGCTTCCACCTCCCTTGACTCCTCCCAACCCGTAACAGCACTTACAGCCCCCGCCAGGGCAGGTATTTGCACAACAGGGCACGACTAATCCCCCTTCTTCTCAAAGAAGGCGGTGAGGCAACCAAAACCAATTTTCCCCTGGTAACCGAGGACCCCATTCTGGTGTGGACCCTAACACTAGCAACCAGCAGCAGGGCATTCAGCCCAAGCCGGACAGGCCGCTTCGCACAAACAAGCCCTGTTCGTGTTGCGGTGTTTATGGTCATTACACTCACGATTGTCCCCTTTTACCCCAGATGCGGTAGATGTGGGAGTCTCAAGCCACATTGCTCGGACAACACGCCTCACCTCATGCTCCTCCTAATGTGGCCACTACTCAACCAGCTGTGTTTACCGACCCCTTCCCTTAGCAAGGATTCGTGGCTGCCCAACCGCCTGATACCTCGGTCGCCACTCCCCCCTCCATTTCTGGTTCCTCCGATTACCAGATCCTCATGATGCACTCCGATCCTACCCCGCCCGTCGATCTTCACCTTCAAACTCGGTCTCGTCAGTACCCCAAGCCTCCTGCTCAGTCTGCACCCGAGCCTCCCTCTTCAGGTTCTACAGAGCCTCTTTCGACATCCCCTGGCCCCTTACATATCCCTCCAGCCAAAGTTGAGGTCCATACCAAGATTCCTAAGGGACCATTACGTCGACATGCTGCTTCTGGTCGAGCTGCTCATTCGTATAGTATAGTAGATGATTTGGCACAATCCCCTACTGCCATTTCCACACTGGAACTCCTCCAGTCGTGCCCTTCCCAAAAGAAGGCTCTACTATCTGTCATGGGCGCTGTAGATCCTGCTGATGACCAAATGATTGTTTTCGACGCCACTCAATCGGACTATCCTCCTCTTCCTCCTTCCGTCGCCTTCCAGATCCCAGTCAAAATCCAGAACGCCAATGTATCCCGGTGTATAATTGATGAGGGGGCATCCACCTGCGTGATGTCCGCTTCAGTTTGGAAGCAACTCGGATCCCCTGAGTTGGTCCCTTCCACGATCACCCTTCGAGCGTGGGACGGTCATGCCTCCCAGCCCATTGGCCTGTTTCGTAACTGTCCCATCACCCTCGCCGGTAAGATCGTTTTTGTTGATGTCGAAGTCATTGATGCCCCTCTAGACTACAACATTCTATTGGGGCGAAGCTACACATATGCCATGTCTGCTGTCCCATCCACGGTTTTTCGCAAGATGTCCTTCCCACACAATGGGAAGATAGTCACCATTGACCAGCTATCTTATCATGAGCCTCTCAGACCTCCTCCGAGACGACCATCTCTTCTATAGCCAACAAGCAAACCGTCGATTCATTGACCAGTGTCTCCCCCGACGTCTACAAAGATTCCGCCCTGCTTGGAACTTTTCCTCCATCTTCCCCCTCCTCCTGTCACTGATCCCATCTTATCGAATGTTTGCATGATGCAATCATCTCAGGCTGCCCATAAGCGGCCTGCCTCGGCTAGTCAGCAACCTCCCCCTCGCCCTCCACAACCCACTCCTAGCCATTCATCTCAGCCAGCCGGACCTCCTCCTTCTGGCCCTCCCCCTACAGCTGGTATCCCTGAACCTCTTTATCCTCCTGGATCGATTCCGCCTGGCCTCAACCATCTTGAAGCCGTCCCTCCTGGTCATTTCCCTGCTGGGCAGATCCCTTTCCTAGCTCCCCCTCCCGGAGTATATTCTGTCCCCGTCATGGCCACCCTCTCCCTCCCTAACTTGACCTTGGGCATTCCGGTCTGGTACCTTGATCCCCCAGCCGCCACCCCTCCTGGTCACCCCAAACCTTACATGGCTTTGACACCGGTTCAACCGGTCCCCCTCGCTTCCTCCGTAGCCACTGTACCCCCAGCACCTCCACAGGACCCTTCTCCTGTTGTGACGGCTCCCGGGAAGAAAGGCAAAGCCCGCAAGGGGGCACCCAAAGACAAGACCACCACAACTGACCCGGCTCCTTCACCGCCCGTGAAGCCTTGTGCCTTATGTGATGTCACCGGTCATTCCACCCATGCTTGTCCTGAGTTACCCCGTATTCGGCCCATGGTTAAAGTCGCGTTCCCCGAGTCTACGGTCCCTGAAGCCCCCACTCCCTCTTCGTCCGTTACCAAGAACCCCAAGACTCTCCGCACCAACAAACCCTGTGCCTTGTGCGGCGTCCATGGCCACTACTCCCACCATTTTCCTCACCTGACGCATTACCGTGCCTCTTTAGAGGTGATCCGCAAGTATGAGGTTGAACAAAATCAATCCGCCTCTCCCATTCTCGTGCAGTATGCTTCAGGCCAGCCTGAGGATCCCCCCGCTCCCATCGACATTCCCCCCCCCTGATGTTCAGATGACGGAGTCTACTGTAACCATCCTTTATCTATCTTCCTCTGCACGACACTCAGAGCCTAGCCCGTCTGCATCCTGCCCTGTTGTGTCCCTTGATCACCTTGTTCCTCCTCATACCCGAGATCACTCCACTTGTGCCTCTGTTGACCTCCACAGCTCGAGTCCTCACCATGTTTCCGATAGCCCTCATACACCACCTTGTCTGAGTCTTGGTCATCTTGCCCCTTCCACTCCCTCCCGCGGTTGCCGCCCGATGAATTTTGTACACTCACGCTGCCATCATTTCCTTTCATCCCCTCATTTATTGTCTTGTCACACCATTCTGCAGGACCCCCCGTCCACACCCTTTATCGGTTACGCCGATGGTGCAAGTCGCTACTCCAGGAATCTAGCCTCGGCAGGTTGGGCCATCTTCACCCCCTTGCATGCCCTTGTTCTTTCTAACGGGGTATGCATTGGTTCTGCCACCAACAATCAGGCCGAATATGATGCAGTGCGTGGTCTCTTAGCCGATGCCCCCTTTCATCGCATCCTCCATCTGCACGTTCGTTTGGATTCCCTGCTTCTTGTAATGCAACTAAATGCTGTTTATCGTGTGCATAATCCTGTGCTGTTTAGATGCTATTTACGAGTGAAAATCTTGATCCGTGCATTTGAAACCATAACTTTCAACCATGTACCTCGAGAACAGAATCACTATGTAGATAGTATTGCAAACCATGTTCTAGATTGGCATTTATCACACACATTTCATACAAGACAATAACATTAAATCAACCATCAAAAGACGATACATATCCATAATATGTGTCGCAAAACATATGTTTAGAGTCCATCTACTCTGATACATACGACATGCCCATAGCATGTTACAAACAAAAACCCAAAACTTGGGGCACCACCTGCCCCTACATACATCATAGGGGGCACCACATGCCCCTACCCCTAATCACTATCTGGAGGCTCCTGGGCCAATGGCTCTGCCCCTGCAGCATGTAGATCACGCATAGCCTGACCGGCCATCGCCATGCGCCGCATGATACCTCGCCACTCCGAGGGGAGACCAACACATGGTTCTATGTACTGGTCGTCTAAGTCCTGCCACCCGCGCTCTGATACTCCGGTCAACAACCTTTCACATCTACGGCGGATGTCCTCCAGCAGGGAAGCTACATCCTCATTCTGCGCTGCTCTCGACCCACTTGGACCTGTAGCTCCAGACGCTGCCGGTCGTCCCATATATCCGGCCGGTTTTACCGGTGCTATATCTGCATACCAAAAGTACATGAATCAGTATCATCAATTACTATTCACAAACTTTAACATGCCCACACAAGAATAGCAATTTTTCACTTACCATCGGGCCCCCAGACTCGACCAGGCGGAAGTGGCAGATCTGGATCCCCACAGTAGCTCATCCCACTATAGGGGTAGTCGTCTATGTACAGCGGCATCTGATCCCAATGGGCAAAAAACTCTGGTCGAAACACCCGCTCGACCGCCCCTCCTCCTCCTCTGCACAGTAGCCTTCCCCAACGGCGCATCCTGGGCTCCCTTGGGCCCCCATCTGGGAGCTGTACACGAGGCCTCAAGGTCGGGATCTTCTCAAAGAAGAAGGCACACAAAAAAGTTCCATATGCGCAGTCATGATTCACCTGCCGCCTGCATAGCGACAACTGTCGCTTTAGTGACACCAATAACATCTGGGCCCACCCATATTAGGTCCCACCCAACACACTTTCCACTATCATCATCTGCCCCCCAGTGATGTGATGGAATGCCTGGCTGCCCAAAATTCGCAGCACAGTTGCGGCCACTGCACGGGTTTCTAGCCTCTCTAGATCCCCGATCGGTATTCGAGTCCCCTTGACTTGGAGACCCGGTCGACAATGGTGTTCCACAAACTCCATGATATGCCGCCCCCGCGGCAACACTGGCTATGTGTTTCCCACCATCCCCAGTGGCAGGAGACCAGTCAGGAAGTACACGTCCTGGACCGTCAGCTCGATCCTATGCCCCTGTACTACAAAGATCTCCTGATCTGGATCCCAGTAACTGATAATCCGGGCCAGTAATGGTTCCCCTGCTCTCATCAATGGGTTCTCCAAAAACTTGAGAACCCCAAATCTGGCCAAAACAGGGCGGACGCCCTGATCCGCCTGGATCTCTGTCCGTAGTATCCCCAGATCTCTCTCTCTCCAGTTGACCCATAACTCTACCATACCTGCACAAACACATCATTTTCGTCAGCGTACAGATCGGGAAAACCATAACCAAACACCAAAACCCAACTTCCAGCCATAAAACAGCACCAAAACCTCCTCATCTCCCAGGTCGCAGTTTTCTGCTCTTTTCTGGACCAGGTCGCACTTTTTGCCCTGATACCTGCGTCCTAGGTCGCACTTTTTGCCCCAAAAAGTGTGACCCGGCCGTAGAGATGGAGGAGGGGTTGTTCCTGGATTTCTGGGCCCTAACCTAAAAAAGTAATCCACCAAAATGCAAGAGAAAAGTTAGACCTCCTACCTGCAACTGACGGATCGCAATTCCAACGGTCGGTTTGTCCGCTACGTTCGCCGCAAGATTTAGGGCCTTCTCTCCTCTCTACATTCACCATAGCAACAATAGAAAATGAGTGATTTTGGAGGGAAAACCGCCTTATTAAAAGAGAACCCCCATTTCTTCTTTCGACTACCGTGACCACACCGTAGCCCTGTTTGACGAACCGTCTACACCGTTGGAAAGCTCTCACCGAGCCCTCAAATGGGTATCTATTAGTTTTTTTTGAGATCTGACACTCCACCAGGACACATTTTGTCCAAGAAGGGTCACTTCACCCCTCCTTAAAATCAAATTTCTTCACTTACGACACTTGTACTTGGGGCACCATCTTGCCTCCTTACTTGTCTTCGTTCGCGCTGATTCTCGTCATGAGTTCCCATCATGTACTCATGTTTCCACGGTCCCCCATTGGGGCCTTTACTGTGTGGCAGCACCATCGAGTCACCCTTGTGCCAGTTGCTGCCATGTCATTTATGCCCTTTATGCTCTAACAAGGGAAGTCGTCCATTCGCTACTCAGTCCTTTCCATTTCACCATCATCATTAGTGTCAGTCTGTCCGTCGCTCTACTATTTTCTCTCGTGCCTTCGTTGAGGATCTCTCATTACCTCAACTATGGCGGATCTCCTTCTGTCGACATCAGCTCATTTATTCCAGAAGCCAGGCCTAGAGAGTGGTGTACCTTGGTTCCAACTTTCACTCCTGTTCGGGGCCTCGGATCAGGAAACGGGATATCTCCTTTCCCTTTGGCTTGATTGTTTCTCCAGCTTCTTCAGCGTGATCGAGATTCGTATACTTGATGGTCCAGTGATCCAGCAGCAGCTCTTGATGATTCCCGGGTGTGTGTGAGACGTTTCAACCCTCATGAGGGGGTGGCCCTGCAGGTAGCCCCCCACATGCCCGGATGACCTCTTCTTTGCAGCTGTGGAGTCCTAAAAAGGTATGCTTTTGATGATCATTTCAGTGGCTTTTTAATAGAATTTGTGAACCTTTTTGTATCATGAATTTTTAAATTAATAAGGAACTATAACAAAACATGTGAGAATTGATATGCAAGACTTAGCCACTGATAATGGTTATTTTCTATACAGGAAAAGGAGAAAACGAGGAATTGTCGTTCCAAAGGAAAGGACAAAGTCGAGATAACTGCTGTCCCTCTGGACGAGAACCGAACGCAAACAAGGATAAACAGATCAAAGCAAATCGGCTCGGAAAAGAAGGAGAAGACACCAGCTCAACGCAAAAGAAAAGACAGGATGAAGAGTTAACAGTTTGGCGAATCCCTCAGGATCTTCGATCCTGAGGGATCGCTGCTTTATTTATCTTGTTACTTGGACATCTCCGCCGTCGCCTTTATATAAAGGGACAGCACTGTTAGCTTGATAGATATAGGATATGCTTTTATGTAATTTTCTGTAAAACATCAACTTTGATTATTAAGTCTCGTTGAGAACTGGTTCAATGTATTTTTGACCGATGCATTAATAAAAGCTTGGTGATTATTTCATCTCTGCGTATGGATTAACTTAAAGCGGTGTATCCTTGGAGGCTAAGGGCCCGGCCCCGAAGGACACTTGCTTCTGTACCATTACGACTTGACTTCTGTGTGGTTTGTTTATCATTGTTATTTGGTAATTTGATATGCTTTATAATTTCATATTACATGCTCTGTTAAAGATTGAATCATTGAGGTTTTTACAGATAGAATCGTGTGTTGACTCCGCATCAAGTTATTAATCCTTTCAAGAGTTAATTGCATGTTCTTACTGTTTTATTACAGAGCTGTTATACTAAACGTTCGTGTTGTGTGCGTTTCGAATTTATCAGTACTGTTCCATAATTCATTAATCGTTATTGATTTTCCTTTAGTGCGATTTTTGTGAATTGCCTTTAGAGTGAAAGAATGTTATTTGATTGCAAAGAGAGTATTTGAGTTAATAGATTAAGTTTGGTTACAACCCGCGGGACTTAGTTATTCAATTGTTGTTCCATTTTAGACTTGCTGTTCTATTCCAGAATTGATGTTCAGTCCTTTATTCGCTTTGCTATTCCATTTACTTGCAGTTGTTGGTTTGGTGTGAGAGATGATCTAAGGCTGTAGTGAGCATTGGCAGTCACTGTCTAGCTCCCAGGCTCGTGGTCTATGCTCTAGTTTCCTTTCCATCAGTTTCCGAAGGGATGGGTTATCACTGCCGGACCCTTGACTGATAAGCTGTTGAGTTTTCTGAGTGTGTGATTTATTATTTGAAGTAATTTAGTTACAGACAAGCATCCGTTTACTCTTGTATTTCTTAAGCACTGTACTACTAGCATTACTCTGACAAATTATAGCCTCGGATTGAGTCACTCTTTGTAATAACAAAACGCTCCCGGATTGACATATTAATGTGAGGTAATTAGAGGTGAAAGAGACCCTTTTTATAGCTCCACATTTTGGCGCCGTTTCCGGGGAAAGAGTGTAGCCATTTGTCTTTTTCAGAGTAGTGTACGAGCCTGCTAGGGAGGAGTTGGATCCTAAAAACGGAAGGTAAGAACCTACGTGCGGAGCATGTAAAAGACCTGCTCCACTATCCGCTTTCCTAACAGATTTGTTTTTGCTTTGTTTGAATAGAAGTTGGTAGTTCATTTTTGAGTGCATGACTAAGCAGAAAAGAACAGAAAAGAATATCAAACCCCCATCCAAGCCTGAAAAAGCTAAGGGGCCGGTGACCCTTGGCCGAATGACCTTCATAGACGAAATCTATAAGAAAACATAATCTCAGCCATCAGTAGGCCTCAAGAAAAACATTTCTAAACCGCCTACTAGTTCCCTTCAGGCCACAGGATCACCATCTGTAGCCTGTGCTGAGGTGCATAGTCAAACTGAAGAGCAGGACTTTCAAGAAATTGAAAATTCTACTCCAGATTTATTGCAGGAAGGGAACTCTAGCAACTTTTGTGAAGGAGAAGGAGAAACAGGGGAAACCAAGGAACCAAAATCCCCTATTGAAACAAATCAGCCATTAGATAGCCCAGATAAGGGGAGTGCTGCGAAAGTCATTGTTGAAGGGATTCAATCTCTTCAGACGCCTGGTATTCCCATTATTCCAGATAAGGGGAGCGCTGTTAAAACTATCCCTGTCCCTGTCAAAACAGTTCCCACTCAACCTAGGAATACCCTCCTAGATATCCCAGAAGGTTATTGGCATATATTCGATCCCATGGCTCAAAACCAACCAAATGCTCAAAACCAGCCAAACACTCAAACCTCTACATTACAATATCCTATAGTGGATTTTGCAGCAAATGCACCCATGAAAGCTATCCCTCTTCAGCATATCCCTACATTTCACGGACTCACATCAGAAGATCCGGATGCATTCTTATTCGAATTCGATGCGTTATGTAGGGGGTACGATTACACCACCGATCCCCAAAAATTGAAATTATTTCCCTCTACATTAAAAGGGGCTGCTTTAAGATGGTTTATGGGGCTAGGTGGCGGGGTTATCAACAATTGGGATCAAATGAAAGAATCCTTCTTAAAAAAATATCAGGATTATTGTAGGTCTAGAAAATTAAAAGACGAAATATTTCAAATGTCAGCTAGACCAAATGAAACATTAGAGGAGTATGTGGAACGTTTTCAGTACAATCTACAAAGATCTCCTTATGCATCGCTACCTTTACCTGATAATGTGTTAAAAACTGCATTAATAAGGGGCATGAAAGAACAATGGATTGAAACATTAAACATTATGGGAAAAGGGGATATTTATCAAGAGAATTTTGCTGACATCATTGACTTATGTATCAGGAGTTCGAGAGGCAGCACAAGAATAAAACCGACAGAATATGATCGGTTTGCAAGAGATAACAAAGTATCAGCAGAAGGAGTAACACGTGCAGAAATTTGAAATTTATTAGAAAATTTTAAAACTGATATTATGGGGACACTAACTACACAACTTGATATTGTGCAGGCTAAACAGAAGCAGCTGGAGGCAGAACAGAATTTGGCAATCTTCTGCCCCCGATGCAGAAAAAAACATAGCCACAAGGAATTTCCACTGGATAAAGTCCAAACATGCGCCATCTGTACAAAAGATCACTTTACGGAGAGCTGCCCCTCACTTCCTGGATTGAAAGCAGTATATAAGGAAGCAGAAGAAGAACCAGAATCGGTGAATTCGATCAACCAGCGCCGCCAGTGGCAGCTGAGACAACCTGGTATGTTTCCGGACTCAACCTCTTTCTTTCAAACCCCACAGTATAATGCTCAACAATATGGTATGTGGCAAAATCAATCTCAACCCCCATTTACAAACTGGTCACCACAATCGTTTCCTTCTTCAAATCCATGGCTGAATCAAACAAGCCAAACCGGTTGGCCGAATTTCCCTTATACTCCACCATATTGGCAAAATGGCCCATACCCTTCACAGTGGACTCCCTCTACTTCACAAAGTTCACCCTGGCAGACAAGCTGGAAAAGACCGATGTACCACCCAGCTGGAACTATTCCGCTCCCTCAACCTACTCTGCCAGCCTTACAACAAAATCCCCAGTCTAACCTGAGACCGCAACTCCCAGCCCAACCCGATCCCAATCCAAATAACAGACAGGTCCAATCTATTCAAATCATAGAAACACCAGAAATAGGACCCGACCCGAGGGAGTGCAATGACCTTCAGTTAAGATCTGGACGTATAATTGAAACCGAGGGAGATAAAATAGTTCATATTGAAGATCAATTACCAAGAGAACATCAGTTACAACAAGAGGATGTAAATAAGCAACAAACTCATAATCAAGCAACCACATCCTCTCCTCCGTTCCCAGAACGATTAGCCATACCTCGACCCATACAATATCCTGACTTTGACATTCTGGGAGAATTACAAAATCTTTACATAAAAATTCCATTCCTCCAAGCCATTCAAGACATTCCCATATACGCAAAAACTATCAAAGAATTGTGCATAAAGAAACCAAGGAGGAATATAACAAATAATCCAAGAGTCCAAGTAGTCGGAACTTTATCTGATCTATTGTCTAGAAGAGAAACACCCCTTAAATATGAAGACCCCGGGAATCCAATTATAACTGTTCAAATTTATGGTCAGACCATGTCTAATGCCTTAGTTGATCTAGGGGTTGCAATTAATATTTTAACAACCACAACTTGCCAAAAGCTCGGCATTACATCTGTAGAACCCACCTCTACTCTGTTGGAATTGGCTGATCGATCTGTGGTTAGACCAGAGGGTACTCTACATGATGTCATGGTCTCTGTAGAGTCCTGGGAGTATCCAACCGATTTCCCGATAATTAATCCAAAAACCCGACTTGATGGACATCCACTAATTTTAGGTAGACCTTGGCTTGCCACTGCCGATGCCTACATTGGTTGCCGGCAGGGAAATATGACCATAACCAGAGGACCGAATAGCAAAAATTTAGTTCTATATCCTCCAGCGCAGCCAAGTGTCACAATGATTAAAACTAATAAACACCCTGTATCATACCTTACCGATAATATCAGATCTCCATTAACTATACAAGAGGCACTCGATTTCAAAGATCAAACAGAAGACGATGCCATTAATAATTTCATTACTCAAACTGAACCTCGCACACAGTGTCACATGATAGAAGCAGCATTTGATAATGAATTGGAAGAAGATCCCTTGAAAGATATTCATGACCAAACGATACCTGTTACTTCTGTTGCAAATAGTAAAACTGTGGAAATTGCACCGGGGAAAACTTTAAACATCAATGCTAATCTCACACCTGAACAAGAAACAAAGCTCATCCATCTGTTAACAAAATATCAAGAGGCATTTTCATGGGACTACCCTGATATGAAGGGAATCGATCCCCAGTTATGTACACACCACATTTATATAGAAAAAGATGCCAGACCTGTGCGTCAGCCGCAAAGGAGACTTAATCCTCATCTAAAAGATGTCGTAAAAACTGAACTTCAGAAACTTTTAGATGTTAATTTTATCTACCCTATTTCTGATAGTAAATGGGTCTCTCCGCTTGTGGTGGTACCAAAAAAGAACGGAAAATGGAGAATTTGCGTGGATTATAGGGAACTAAACAAGGCAACACAGAAAGATCATTTTCCTCTCCCTTTCATAGATCAAGTATTGGATACTTTAGCAGGGAAGAAGTTCTTTTCTTTCCTGGATGGCTTCAGTGGATACAATCAGATTCAGATTGCCCCTGAAGACCAGGATAAAACTACTTTTACTTGTCCCTGGGGAACATTTTCCTATCGAGTTCTACCTTTTGGCCTATGTAATGCTCCTGCCACATTCCAAAGGGCTATCCTTAGCATTTTTTCAGATTTAATAAATGATGGACTTGAAGTTTACATGGATGACTTTACACCATATGGCGATGATTTTGATCCAGCTCTAGACACCCTAGAAAAAGTCCTACAACGCTGCATTCTTACCAGGCTTTGCTTAAGCCACGAGAAATGTTTCTTGATGATGACTGAAGGACTTATCCTAGGACACTATGTTTCAGCAGCCGGCATTCAGGTAGACCCGGCCAAAATCCAAATACTTTTGCTCATTCCCACTCCTACTACTCAAACAGAGGTACGCATCTTTCTTGGATTTTATGGTTACTATAGACGATTTATCGAGCATTATTCGCACATTGCTGCTCCTTTATATGCACTAACTGGTAACGTTGATTTTCTTTGGACAGACAAATGTGACCGTGCTTTCGAGGATCTAAAGAAGCTTGTATCCACAGCCCCAGTCCTTCGAGGACCAAACTGGGACCTACCATTCCAGATCTCATCTGATGCCTCAGATACAGCCATTGGCGCAGTCCTTGGGCAGGAAGAGGATAAAAAACCATATGCTATTTATTACATCAGCAAAAATTTATCCCCTGCTGAATTGAATTACACTGTTACTGAAAAAGAATTCCTAGCTGTAATACATGCTGTCAATAAATTTAGACATTATATTACAGGCTATCCTGTTATCTTGTATACAGACCATTCTGCTATAAAATATTTAGCAAATAAGCCCGTCACAAATGCCAGAGTAACTCGATGGTTAATCTTATTGCAGGAATTCGACATCACAATCAAGGACCGGCCTGGCAAAGAAAACCCTGTAGCCGATTTTCTTTTGAGAATACCAAAATCAAGCGATGCAGCAGCAGTTGAAGATCAATTTCTGGATGAGCACCTGTTTGATGTTGCCGTTCAAACACCCTGGTATGCTGATGTTGCCAACTACCTCGCAGTAGGTAAATTACCAAAACATTTAACTCCTAATGAGCGCAAGAAGATTATTCAGAAAAGTTCTCGATTTTCGTGGATTGGAGGCTATTTGTTTCACACAGGAGCAGACATGCATATCAGGCGATGTGTTAGAGAGGATGAAATCTTTGACATCCTAAAAGCCTGTCACGATGGACCGTGTGGGGGGCACTTCGCTGAGCGTAGAACTGGACATAAATTATTGCACACAGGATATTACTGGCCTACGATCTTCAAAGATGCAAAGAAGTTTGTCCAAGCCTGTGACAGCTGCCAGCGAGCAGGACGACCTGGTCAAGCTGATGAGATGCCTCTGAAACCACAGTTAGTCATCGAACCATTTGAGCGATGGGCTCTTGATTTCGTTGGACCCATCAACCCCTCATCAAATCAGAAAACATATATTTTGGTGGCAACAGAATATGTCACCAAATGGGTTGAGGCAGAAGCATTGCCAAGAGCCATAGAGGATTCTGTCATACAGTTCCTGTTCCATCTATTTGTTCGTTATGGCCTTCCTAGGGAAATAATTACAGATGGAGGACCACAATTTGTTGGGCATAAATTAGCTGCAACACTTAAAAATTATCATGTCCAGCATAAGATCACTACTCCATATCACCCACAGGCGAATGGGCAGGTAGAAAGTAGCAATAAGATAATAGAATCAATCCTAACGAAAACCATTGCGTCTCATAGGCGTGATTGGGCTACCCGACTACCTGAAGCACTCTGGGCCTATAGAACCACATGGAGGAGCACCACCGGTTACTCACCTTATCAATTAGTGTTTGGAAAAAAACCCATTTTTCCCATAGAATTCGAAATCCAAACATTACGGACAACACAAGAAGTTGGCCTAGATCTAAGCGAGGCACAAATCAATCGACTACAACAGATCAATGAATTAGATGAAATTAGGCTCTCTGCAGTACAAAATACAGCATTGATTCAACAGCAGCGAGCTAAATGGCATGATGCGCTCATCAAAAACAAAGTCTTCCACGAGGGAGACTGGGCTCTGTTATACGACTCTCGGTTTTAGGACTTCCCTGGAAAACTTCAGACTCGATGGTTGGGACCATACGAAATCCAGAAGGTGCATGACAACGGAACCCTTACTCTAATCACCATTGACGGTTCTGGATATGCATTCAAAGTAAATGGCCACCGAGTCCGTCTCTATCGTAAACCACTCACTCGGGAATCCTTCTGCGAGCAGCTACGCCGAGACACTGATATGGAGATCTTAGGAGAGGAAGAGAAATCTTCCTCACCTGTAATTCATTAAGGGTTCATTTCTTTTTGCAATTTGTACATAAATTCTTGTTTTTTGAATGGTTCTTGTACATAAGTTTGAATTAAATATTTTCTTGTCATTTTTGCTGTTCCTTTTCTTTCACAAAGTTTGATTTTTGCTCTTCTAAAAATAGCATATGCGTGTTTTTTTATGATGTTGGTTTTGCTTGTTTTGCTGTTCCTTTTCTAAAGGAACAGCATTCGGGATCTCTGTTGTTCCTTTTTCAAAGGAACGGCATTGTTACATTTTTCGCTGTTCCTTTTGGTTACCACTGTTCTTTTTCTTCAAAGAAACAGCGTTCTTTTATTGCTATTGTTCCTTTTTCAAAGGAATGGCATTTTGAGTGTTTTTATAGTATTTTTATTTTTGCTGTTCCTTTTTCCCAAAGGAACGACATTTGCATTTTTGCTGTTTTTTTATCATCCGTCGTTGTTTCTTTTCCAAAGGAACACCACTCGCATACTTCTGCTCTCCTTGTGAAACATCTTATTCTTTTTGCTGATCTAAATTGAGGATGCTTCTTGCCCGTCTTCTTTCTAGTCTTTAAGATACAGCTATGTATTTGTGCAATGAAATATAAAATCACAACATACCGAAATCTGCAAACCATAAATCGCTATATCTATAAGGCTCTGCATTAGTAAGAGGACAAATGGAAGGACATACTTATTTCTTACCTTTTGCTGACATGGTTTTACTAATTTTGCCCTGATTGGTTATCTTTATCATGCTGATTCCCTTAAATTTTCTTTTTCGATTAGTACTTGGGAATAAGAGCAAAGAGCTTATATCTTCCTATTGAGATGATAAGACTTCTTCCACCATTCCTACTCTTAAGGAGTGTTGAACCACCCTTCGTGTATAAATAAGGAAAAGTATTCTATAAAAAAGAAAAAATATGTGAACATGATATGTGAAGTGTCAAATGCAGGATAGGGGGTCTCATCGAGAGCCAACCTACCATGATCATGAGGATGGAAGTGAAGTGGCATTCCCATTATGGCCACCACACCAGGGATATGGTCCAAAAGGTATATCAACTAAACGAACCTTGGAACAGGAGGTCTCATCACGAGCCGGCCTGTCCACATTTCGCTCCTTCCTCGTGAATGGCATTATGGTTAACTGGTCACCAAGCCAGCATAATGGTCTACATTTTGACATAACAACATTCCTAAGTATACACAAAGGATCATGGTTCCGAGGGTGAAAAAACAACTCTACCAAGGTTATGGACACCTGTTGGCAGCAGAGTACTGTTAATGGTATTGAAGTCACCTTGCTTACACCAATGGGTAAGATACTAATACTCTTTTGTTTCTTATATCCTAGGAACTAATCCTATGTCATTTTCCGATTTATATATCGCATGAACATTTATCATTACCAATCATGGCAACGGAAGTGACCATGACCACTTGAGATTGGCAAGTACGATACATGCCCTATCCATCAGCCTCAAATCATAACACAGCAGCCTCTTATATAATACGCGATTAATTATCCGCCTCGATTTTGGTAATTCGTTGTCCTTTTCAACATGGCATAATTCCATATGCTGTTCCTTTCTGACTTGATTGCAGACCGGGTGCCGCTCCTTTATTTGCCGGCTGGGACAGCCTATCACACTGCGGGGGGGGGAGGTTAACCTCATCATTCCCTGTATTACGTGTCAACTCACCATTCGAGAAAACTAGTGTACGACGGTTTGGCATGGTTTAACGGCATGGCATTTCTATTTTCACACAAGTTGTTTTTGTTGCACTATTGCATACTCTGTGTTTTCTTTCTCGAAACCTTGCGATTATCACCCTCTCTGTGTTTCAAACAGAAAACGTTTTTGCTGTTCCATTTAGAATTCACAATGAAACCATGGGAGGTAGGGAAATTCGAAGCGAGCCTCAACAGTTGACGATCTCTGCTGCTGCCCGGGAGATCCTGGAAAGAGCAGGATGGTTGAATTATTTCAATCGCCTACAGGAGTCTAATGAAACAGTAGCAATGGAATTTTTGCAGAACCTACAGGATGACCACTCCACAGTAAGAGGGAAGCGGATAGCGGTCACCGATGCCATAATTGCAGAAGTTTCAGGACTACCAGCCACCGGACCGGTATGGACATTAAAAAAGGAACGATTACAGAAGGTCATGGACATTTTCCAGGACGAAGGCCAGAATTTGACAATTAAGGGGAAGGGAGTTCTGCCAGCAACCCTAGGAGAACCCTGGACGGAGCTAGCAAGAACAGTACAGAGCTACATTACCTGCAAAGGAAGGAAAGACGTGGTAAGACCACGACATCTTAAACTTTTAGCTGTTTTAAAGCAGAAATGCTCTGTAAATTTACCGGCACTCCTGAACTCATTACTGCATGATGCTGCACAAAGTATAAAAAAGGCACAGCATGTAGAGTCAGTCGTTAGTCACCATGGGTTGATACGACTAGTTGTTAGTTATGGTCTTACCCAGCAGCAGAGCAGCTGGGAAGAGCTGATTGCAATGATTGAGGGGGGATTGACAGCGCCATCCCCAAAACGTAGACATTCTATAAGTACACCAGAACGTCCGGAAAAACGCAGAGAACATGTTGCTAGTACATCAGAACAACCAGAGATACACCAAGAATCGGAAAAGCGCAAGCATGCCATCGATCCACCCGAGCAACCAGAGGAACCCATAAAATCAGCACGGTTAGCTCAGATGAGAGGAAGCATAGATAAGCCCAGAAAATCAGCCCGGTTGGCTCGGATAAGAGGAAGGATGGAAAAGCTTCAGGAAAGCGCCAGCCAACCAGTGATAATTGAGGATGAGCAATCCGAAGAGGGGACAGAAGCAGAAGCTGAACAGGAGGAAGAAATAGAACAGCAGGAAGATAGCCCATTACAAGACCTACTGGGAGATGATGACTTGGCAGCAGTCCTAGCCAATATGAGTAAGTATGGTCAACCTTCTAGTTCAGAGGACCCTCACGACAAACCCCAAGAAGAAAACATGCCTGTTCATGATGAAGAGGAGGAAAATACTGAACGGGAACAATCTGTTCCCAGGTCACAAGAGGAAATTCTAGAGGGAGTAGGAGCAGAAACAACAGTTGCTCAAGAAGAGACAGAACCAGTCGAGGTTCATACCCCAGAACAGCCAGAGCAGAGTAGTGAGGAAGAACCCCAAGAGGAAGACTTAGAAACCAGTCATGATCCCGACCGCAGCAGATAGCCTGCTGTTCCTTCTAGTGAAACGCTGGAAATTAAGAAGTTGCGGAGGGAACGGCAGAAATTGTTGAATACGATAACCCAGCTCAGACAACAAATTAGGATTCTGAAAAAGAACCAGAAGATAAAGAGGAAAAAGAGGGCCAACAAACGGCCTGCTGTCCAAAACCCCACTGAGAATCCAGCTGCCGTTCCAAATGATGCTGAGGAACAGACGGATGTTCGCGTTAAAACAGAAAAGGATGATATAAGGACCAGTGACAAGAAAATTCAGACAGAGGCACCACCCTCAGGGGTAATAAGGGTTCTGAACTCCAAACAGCATAGTAAGAAAGTTCAGGTAAAACTCCCGGCCTCTACTGACCTATGGAAAAAAGATCCGAAGACAAAAACCTTGCATAAGATGATGAAGCAAGCACAGCAAGAAGCTGAACAACTTAAAGAGCAAACGGTTCCCCGAGAAAAATATGAAGAATTACAGCAGCAACTAGAGGACTTCAATCAATCCAAAAGCCAGGCTTTTGAAGGGTGGCGAAAGGAACAAGAGGAAGTTGCACAGGTAACCCGTAGACTAGATACTATTGTCAAGAAGATGAATACCTTGTGTTCTTTATACAATGACGTTTTAGCATGTAGGGCCCCTGCTAAAAAATATGCTCTGTTTTTATTAGAACGGTATTTACAATTAAAAATAAAAGCTATCAAAGCAGGCGCCCATATACAAATCAACACTGTCAATGACTTTATAGACTGCTGTAAACATCATGGAGTAAAAGTCCAAAGACTGTTGTGTGAACTTTATTTGCATGCCCTTGTGCTAAATCAGGAGACTGAGTTAAACCCTGGCCCTTTCATTGGAGACATCCAATTGCAAGCATTCATTTCCTTCGGGGTTAATCAGATTAAGTGGCTCAAAGCCTATGATACTTTCCAGAGTCAGGAAAATGGTCTAGATTTACGGGTAAGGGCTGAGCCTAGGAACCCAGTACAGTTGTGGAAAGCTCATAGAAACCACATAAGGACTCCGGGTGTCATTGAAACATTAGGACCCATGCATGAGGCACTCATTCGAGAGAGTTTAGAATATTTTCTTTCCATCAAAGACTTGGCCATTAATGCAGCCAAATTTCGGTATCGAATCTCTGATCCAAACATCCAGCTCAGAGAACCATTTAAGTATGAGAATTTTGAGTTAGCTGCCAACCGTTTGAACCTTTATGGCAAGCGTATTTTGAAAGCAAGGCCATCTTGGTTAGGATATAGATTTCGTACTCCAATTATTTGGCACCCTGCGCCTGGATACCAGGCCCTGTATGAGATGCCTGAGGGACAAACAGGTCAGTTCTTTGACTATTTAATCACTCATCATGGTTGTAGGCCTCCGCATGAGACTCCTTCTCCAGAATATTCTCTCACTGCTTTGCATGTCAACTACAATGTTTTCATGAGGACATGAAACAAGGTAAGCAGGGGGGTGTGTGGAGTCCTAAAAAGGTATGCTTTTGATGATCATTTCAGTGGCTTTTTAATAGAATTTGTGAACCTTTTTGTATCATGAATTTGGAAAGTAATAAGGAACTATAACAAAACATGTGAGAATTGATATGCAAGACTTAGCCACTGATAATGGTTATTTTCTATACAGGAAAAGGAGAAAACGAGGAATTGCCGTTCCAAAGGAAAGGACAAAGTCGAGATAACTGCTGTCCCTCTGGACGAGAACCGAACGCAAACAAGGATAAATAGATCAAAGCAAATCGGCTCGGAAAAGAAGGAGAAGACACCAGCTCAGCGCAAAAGAAAAGACAGGATGAAGAGTTAACAGTTTGGCGAATCCCTCAGGATCTTCGATTCTGAGGGATCGCTGCTTTATTTACCTTGTTACTTGGACATCTCCGCCGTCGTCTTTATATAAAGAGACAGCACTATTAGCTTGATATAGAAGGATATAGAGATAGGATACGCTTTTATGTAATTTTCTGTAAAACATCAGCTTTGATTATTAAGTTTCGTTGAGAACTGGTTCGATGTATTTTTGACCGATGCATTAATAAAAGTTTGGTGATTATTCCATCTCCGCGTCTGCATTAACTTAAAGCGGTGTATCCTTGGAGGCTAAGGGCCCGGCCCCGGAGGACACTTGCTTCTGTACCATTACGACTTTACTTCTGTGTGGTTTGTTTATCATTGTTATTTGGTAATTTGATATGCTTTACAAGTTCATATTACATGCTCTGTTAAAGTTTGAATCATTGAGGTTTTTGCAGATAGAATCGTGTGTTGACTCTACATCAAGTTATTTATCCTTTCAAGAGTTAATTGCATGTTCTTACTGTTATGTTACAGAGCTGTTATACTAAACGTTCGTGTTGTGTGCATTTCTAATTTATCAGTACTGTTCCATAATTCATTAATCGTTATTGTTGTTCCTTTAGTGAGATTTGTGTGAATTGCCTTTAGAGTGAAAGAATGTTATTTGATTGCAAAGAAAGTATTTGAGTTAATAGATTAAGTTTGGTTACAACCCGCGGGACTTAGTTATTCAATTGCTGTTCCATTTTAGACTTGCTGTTCTATTCCAGAATTGCTGTTCAGTCCTTTATTCGCTTTGTTGTTCCATTTACTTGCAGTTGTTGGTTTGGTGTGAGAGATGATCTAAGGCTGTAGTGAGCATTGGCATTCACTGTCTAGCTCCCAGTCTCGTGGTCTATGCTCTAGTTTCCTTTCCATCAGTTTCCGAAGGGATGGGTTATCACTGCCGGACCCTTGACTGATAAGCTGTTGAGTTTTCTGAGTGTGTGATTTATTCTTTGAAGTAATTTAGTTACAGACAAGCATCCGTTTACTCTTGTATTTTTGCCAATCGTATCAATATACTACTCACAAATGACAACCTCACGAGTAACTCTTGTAATAACAAAACGCTCCCCGGATTGACATATTAATGTGAGGTAATTAGAGTGAAAGAGATCTCTTTTATAGCTCCACAATTGCTTCTATGCAGCTCCAACATTGATGATGTTGGCCATGGCCACTTGCAGCGCCTCTTCGATTTGCATGTATCAGTCAGATTTTGTGAGCCCTTCCCCATGTGCAGGGGGCATTTCGGTTGTATTTGTATCTCATGTACTCAGATATTATTGTACAAGTCCTGGCTGTTATCCCAGGCACAGCATGTATGTGGGATTCTTCATTGTATTTTTATATGGCTCATGATTATGCCAGTTGTATTTTATGGTTCGGTCCCTTGTTTACTGGACACACTATTCTTTTGTACTTTGTCTCGACGGGCATAGGTATGCCTCCCCCGCCGCCTTCAGCACAGGTACCCTCTCATAAAAAGAGACTTGTTGCACCTGCGAGTCTCGTCTCCTCAGGTTCTAGTCCTTCAGCACACTATCTACCTCACATTTCTCTCTCTGACATCCCTTTTTGTTGTCTAGTGATTGTATTCTTACAACGTACTTCGGTCATACGATTTGCTCCTGACACTCGCACGCTGGGGGGCAATCTGTTACACCATTTTTTGGTCATCTAACATTTTATCATTAGATGGACCCAAGTACACCATGTAAGACCAGTTTTACCCTAAGTAAAACTGCTTTCACTATGTTAAAATAGGAAACCCCAAAAGGAAATATTAAACAAACCTATATTTGTTTGATTTTCCTCATGGAATAATTAATCAAACCATAATTTAATTATTATTCCCAGTCATGTTTAACCCAAAATCAAAGAAATTAATTAGATAAACCTTTATTTATCTTATTATTTTCTAGGAATAATTATTTAAACCTTATTTAGATAATATTCCTTGTTAAATATGACCAAATCACCCACAAATAATTAAATAAATCATTATTTATTTAGTTATCTTTCAACCACTTCCTTAAATAAATAAATAAATCATTATTTATTTGATTATCTTCTAACCACTTCCTTAAAAAGATAAATAAATCATTTATTTATTTATTTTTGACAAATTAAGGGATTTGACCCAAGTCAAGTACCTTTTCCCTCCAACAAATATAATAAAATATTCCATAAAAAGTGGATCTAGATTTGGTTAACCCATATACCAAGATCTAGAATGTCCCAATATTTTGTTATAAATAGGAGGGTTTTTCCCATTATTCTTCACCTTTTGTTGCCTACTAGATCACTCTGGATCTATACACTTGGTCTCATTTTTCATCATTTGCTCCCATTGAGCTTCATTTTTGCATTGGGTTTTCTACTCTTACAAGAGAGAGAAAGCTTAGATTTGAAGTGCTGAGGACTACAAAGAACCCATCCCATTGAGGAGAGCTGGATACACCTTCTTGTTTTCCTCCCAGGTGCCCTATAATATAAAAATTCTTTCAAAAAATTGTGTTCTTGTCTTATCTGTTGGATGCATGGAGTAAACCCTTTATTTTACTGCTTAATGTCTTTCCATACATAGATCTGGTGTTTTGCAGCTATTTTCTTGTCTAACTAATCGCAGATTTGAAGATATTGGCAGCCACTCTCGTTGTTAGGGCTATTAGTTATGCGTAGCTAAAGTGGTCCTTTTTCGTACACTTCGACAAAGGATTCATACTAACAGAAGGATTTGGGAAAAGTTATCCATCATCGTGTTCCTTTGTTTTTTGAGGGCCTCCTAGAGAAATATTTTGATAGGATCTCTAGCACCTTCATCTTTATTTTCCTCCTCCATGGCCGTCCGTCAGGGTTTACGAGGCTGATCTTGCAAAGGTTCCACCAGATCGAGCCCTAACTCATACCTCGACCTTGTTGGGGACATGCAAAGAAGGATCAAGAAAAAAGAAGACCCCTCTGATATCACTTATCTGAATTTATTCAGGAATGCAACAGAATAAAAAAATAACCAAAAATACGGAGATGCAGCAGAAATAACACTTCATTTCATTAATATCAAAGAACTAAAATTTTCTTACCGACAGAATGGAAATAAAACTAGCTAGGGCGCTGGTAGCTATCTCTGAGAAGAGATGTGGCAGCTATAGGCCTTTGAACTAAGTTACAATGAGGCTCAAGGGCCTATTTATTATTGAGAAACAATGGAGAACTCTAAACATCCAAAAACCTAACCATAGGAGATGAAGCACCAAAACTATGGGCCCCGATTGGGTAAATTGGTGTTTCAACTTCCTAGGGACGTAACTTTGGCATACTATCTCTGTTTGATGCACATGATACATCATTAGAAATATCTATCTAAGGACTACAACTTTCACCACGAATATCCAGTTTGGAATGCGAATGGAATGATATTAGCTGGAGGCGCGATGCCCAAAAAACGTCGTTTAGTGCATCAAAACAGCTCCGAAAATTCAGGACCCGAAAAATTGCTAAAAATAGTAAGTTTTGCCGAAACTGAAAAACTGAAAGAGAAAATGGTGGGGCCCCAAGTGGAATAGGCGGGTGGTCACCAATATCCACCTGGATCATTCCTCCCCCCTTAGGAAGCAATGATCACCCTTGCATTGATTTCCTCCATGAGATGAGGAGACTTCTGAAGAACTTCGTCCCTGGTGAACCACTTGCTTGGTGCAGGAGTTGGCCAGCTTTGACAACCCGATACAGTTGGATATTCTGTTGGCGAGTGCTCTTTATTTTCATGTCCATGATACAATCTGTGGTGGCCTGTTCCATGCAGTCTGGGTTTAACTCTGTTGGTGTGAGTTTTTCTGCAATGTCTGAGGTGTCCAATAGAGGTGGGAAGTAAGGACGAAGGCGATCCACATTGAAGACTAGGTGCAGAGCAAGGAATGGTGGAATACTGAGCTTGAAGGAATTTTTCCCTACAGCCTTGGTGATGGTGTACGGCCTGTATCGGAGTGGGCGAAGCTTGCGGTGGGGTCCAGTGAGGCGCTCCTTCTGCAAATGTATCCATACTTTTTCACCCACATGGAAGTTGTGTGGCACCTGCTGTTGATAATGTGATTGCTTGTACTTGGCATTGGCTCTGTCCAATATATCATGAACCTATTGGCGGATGTGTTGAATGCGCTTGATGAAGCTACTTGCTTTGTCAACTTCAGACTAGACATGAGCTGAATTGGCCTGAGTAGCTACAAATGGTATGGCTACGTCAATAGGACATAGTGGCTAGAATCCCAAGCCCACCTGAAAGGGGCTATGGCTGATTGAATTGTGGAGAGCCCGATTATAACTATGTTGTACATATGGGAGGCTCTCGTCCCATGTGCGTGGATGCTTTGAATTGTACATGCGCAGAATGTGTACAATCATTCTGTTGACGACCTCTGTCTGGCCATCTTTTTGGGGATGGAAAGCAGTGGACTTGGTGAGCTTGGTATCCAACATTGACCAGAGGCTCGACTAAAATGTGCTGAGGAACCTGCTATCCCGATATGATATGATAGACTGTGGGATCCCAAAGGGCAACCACACTCGTTCAAAGAAGAGTTTAACAGTGGCTTCTGCTGTGATATTCTTCTTGCAGGCCGCTATGATGGCCATCCTCGAGAATTTGTCGACGACCATGAAAACACAGTCATTTCCCTGCTTAGTAGAAGGCAGGCCCGACATGTAATCCATGGAGATGGATTCCCAAGGTCGACTAGGGGTAGGTAGTGGAGTATATAGGCCTTGCTTCTTGATGGTCGGTTTGGCAATGACACAAGCAGTGCAAGATCTGATGTGCTTCTCGACATCCTTTCGAAGGTTCGGCCAATAGAAATACTTCTGCAGGATTGTTGCTATTTTCTCGACCCCGAAATGCCCAGCGACTCGACTGTAGTGTGCTTCCCATATCATCTTGGCACGCTCGCTTGAAGGAACACAAAGGTGTCCCAAGTGACATAAAATTGCATCTTGGAAGTGAAAATTTTGAACTTGCGTACCCCCCAAGAGTGCCTTGTAAGTGTGGTCGAATTCTTTGTCACTCTCATAGAGAAGTGGCCAATCAGAAGTCTCATGCCCACAAGAGTTGAGCACGGTGGCGAGCGTCACAATCGGTGGTCGCCTGAGGCAGTCTGCAACATTATTGGTGCTACCCTTCTTGTACTTGATGTTCAAGTGAAACTGTTGCAGATATGTGGACCACTTCTGATGGAGATCATTCTGTGACTTCCCTTGTGTCTGTATGAACTGTAGGGGCTGGTAGTCTGTGTGGATGATTTTTTCCTTCCCCAAAATGTAATGCTTCCATTGTCGACAAGCTTGCACAATGGAATACATTTCTTTTTCATAAGTGGGATACTTGCGAACTGTGTCAGACAATGTCTCACTGTGATATGCCACTAGATGTCCCTGTTGAGTAAGAACTACCCCAATAGCATAGTCAAAGGCATCTTTCTTGATCTCAAATGGCTGTTGCAAGTCTGGTAAAGAGAGCACTGGGGTAGAACAGAGGCGATTTTTAAATTATGTGAACACCTTCTGTTCAGGTTCCGACCAAAAGAATTTTTCTCTTGCTCCTCCCTTGGTGACTTGACTCAAGGGCCAAGTGATATGAGAGAACCCCAACACAAACCTCCGGTAGAAATTAGTAAGACCCAGAAAGCTGCGACGCTCTGTTATAGTAGTTGGCGCTGGCCAATCACGAATGACTTGTATCTTGGCTGGATCCACATGCACCCCCCTTTCATCAATAATGTATCCCAGATATTGAACCTGGGTCATGCCAAAAGTGCACTTCTCCAGATTGGCACACAACTTGTGTTGCCGCAGTGCTTGGAGGACTTGTCGGATGTGGTGAAGTTGCTCTTCCCAAGTTTGGCTGAAGATCAGAATGTCATCCAAGTACACCACTACAAATGAGTTGGTGAATGGCCGCAAGATGTCGTCCATCATCCTCATGAGGGTTGTGGGAGCATTTGTCAACCCGAAAGGCATGACCAGCCATTCGAAAAGGCCTTCCTTGGCTTTGAAGGCAGTCTTCCACACATCGGAGGGTTCAATTGGTACCTGGTGATACCTCGACTTCAATTCAATCTTACTGAAATATTTACCACCTTTGAGTTGGTCCTGAAGGTCATCAATCCGTGGGATAGGGTAGCTATTCTAGACAGTGATCTTGTTCAACACTCGATAGTCAATACAGAGTCTCCATGTCCCATCCTTCTTCTGTACCTACACGACCGGGCTCCCACAGGGCAATGAACTTGGTTAGATGTGACGTTTCTACAGCACCTTCTAAATCTGCCTATTGATTTCATCGTTCTCCAGAGTAGAGTGTCGATAGATCGGTCCATTGGGTAGCAGCGCACCTGGGGTCAGATCAATCGGGTGTTTGACTTGAAAGTGTAGAGGAACCCTTGTGGGTGAGGTGAAGATGTCCCCATACTCCTCCAAAACCTTATCCAATTTTTGTTGTCGTGCAGAGGAGCCTTGTCTAGAGTTTGTGGCCACAGTATTCTTCTTGTCCTGGGGGTGGATCATCAGGAAAACGAATTTCATGGTTTGGGAAATGAGCTTACTACATTGTTTTACAGTAACCAAAGAGATAGTGGTAGGAGGTGGTACCACTGGTATCCTGTACAACTTATTTCCCAAAGTAACAATAACAGTGCAAGACCAAGACTCATACACAGCATGACGCTTCCACATGTATGGTTGTCCTAATAATACATCAGAAACATCAATTGGAGAAACATCACATAATACCTCATCCGTAAAGGGATTGATGCTATATGGAAGGCAGCACCGCTGGCTGACACGGAGATTTTGTCCTTAGTGAAGCCACCCGATGGTGTATGGATGTGGGTGAGCTGTGGTCGGCAAGCCCAACCGCTTCATGACATCTGCCAAAATGAGGTTCTTTTGGCTCCCATTGTCGACAATGAACTGTACCGGGGAGCCCTTTACCCACGTCTGGGAGTGGAAGAGACGTTCCTCCTCCTCCGCATTCTTATAAAGCCTCTCCTTCTCGATCTTCGTAGGAAATAGTGGCAATAGGCCCGCATCGCAATATGTTTCTGTCATAGAGCCTCTTGTCGTTCTCATCTGCTAGGGGTGTCATGCATCCGAATTAAGCTCGCATCCTCGGCCACCGTTGACTGCTTGGCCCGACACTTACTTGTGTTGTGAGTGGATCTCTTATGGAACTCACACCACTTTCCCCTGTCCTTCTTTGGCTTCAGCGGTGCTGTTCTTTTTTCTTGTTTGTGGCTTGGACAAGTTGTCTTGAGTTTCCATGCCTTGGCTCTGTCCTTTATTCTGCAGTTTGGGAGCACCTTTCCCTTTCTTTTGATTCACAGATCCAAAGTCTCGCTTCTTCTGTTTGAATTTCTGCTCAATCTTGGCAGCATACCGGTATGCCGTACCAAGCGAGGAGATGTCGAGGAACTCCATTTCCTCCCGAATGTATCTGTGCAGACAACTGCGATACTTTAGCACCAAATGTTTCTCTGAATCTTTGATACCCAACTTTGTGCGCAGGGTATGGAACAGATTCGTCAGCTCGTGCACATCTTGATCCCTTTGTTGTCGCAGCGTGGTCCATTGTATGTACTTGTCCTCATAGCTCCCCACGAGATAGTATTGTTCCTTGATGGCGTCTCGGAAAGAATTCCAAGTTGGTACGGCCGAGAACAGAGAGGGTTATGTCTGGTCCTTGTTCTCACAGTAGGTTTCCCACCAGTCCTTAACATGGGGGGTAGCTTTGAGGAGTGAAAAAATAATCTTCTCCTGGTCTGAAAAGTCATGAACAGAGAAATATCCTTCTAATAGATTCAACCATCTATCTACGGCATCTGCGTCTATTTGACCCTCAAATATGTGAATGTCAAAATTTACTTGTACCTTAAAGGGAGTCGCAACTCCAGAGTGGCTACTGGATGCAGATGCACCGCCGGTGGGCAGCCGTTGAAGGATCTGAGCAAAGTTATCCATCATCGCGTTCCTTTGTTTTTCGAGGGCCTCCTCGAGCAATATTTTGATAGGATCTCCTGCTCCCTCATCTTTCTTTTCATCCCCCATGGGCATCCGTCGAGGTTTGCGAGGCTGATCTTGCAAAGGTTCCACCAGATCAAGCCCTAGCTCCTTATACCCCGACCTCGTTGGGGACATGCAAAGAAGGATCGAGAAAAAGCAGACCGCTCTGATACCACTGATCCGGATTTATGCAGGAACGCAACAGAATAAACACATAACCATAAATACAGAGATGCAGCGGAAATAACACTTCATTTCATTAATATCAAATAACTGAAATTTGCTTACAGACAGAATGGAAATAAAACTAGCTAGGGCGCTGGTAGCTATCTCTGAGAAGAGATGTGGTGGCTACAGGCCTCTGAACTGAGTTACAATGAGGCTCGAGGGCCTATTTATTATTGAGAAATAATGGAGAACTCTAAACATCCAAAAACCTAACCCTAGGAGATGAAGCGCCAAAACTATGGGCCCCGTTTGGGTAAATTGGTGTTTCAACTTCCCAGGGACGTAACTTTGGCATACTATCTCCGTTTGACACACATGATACATCATTAGAAAGCTCTATCTGAGGAATACAACTTTCGCCACAATATCATTCTAAAACAGTGATATTCATTGGAGGCACGATTCTCAAAAAACGTCGTTTAGGGCCTCAAAACGGCTCCAGAAGTTCAGGACCCAAAAAACTGCTAAAAATAGTAAGTTATGCCAAAACTGAAAAACTGAAAGAGACAATGGTGGGGGCCCAAGTGGAATAGGCGGGTGGCCACCAATATCCACCTGGATCATTCCTCCCCCCTTAGGAAGCAATGGTCCCCATTGCGTTAAGTTCCTCCATGAGATGAGGAAATTTCTGCTGAACTTGGTCCCTGGTGAACCACTTTCCTTGGTGCAGGAGTTGGCTAGCTTTGACAACCCGATACAGTTGGATCTTCTGTTGGCGAGTGTTCTTGATTTGCATGTCCATGATACAATCTGTGG
Organism: Pinus albicaulis; assembly: GCA_034641835.2. Classification (NCBI taxonomy): domain Eukaryota; kingdom Viridiplantae; phylum Streptophyta; class Pinopsida; order Pinales; family Pinaceae; genus Pinus; species Pinus albicaulis. The sequence goes on from JAXQQM020078423.1 coordinate 30,639, forward strand.
TGGCCTGCTCCATGCAGTCTGGGTTTAACTCTGTTGGTGTGAGTTGTTCTGCAATGTCCGAGGTGTCCAGTAGAGGTGGGAAGTAAGGACGAAGGCGATCCACATTGAAGACTGGGTGCAGACCAAGGAATGGTGGAATACTGAGCTCAAAGGCATTATTCCCTATAGCCTTGGTGATGGTGTACGGCCCGTATCGGAGCGGGCGAAGCTTGCGGTGGGGTCCAGTGAGGCGCTCCTTCTGTAAATGTAGCCATACTTTGTCGCCCACCTGGAAGTTGTGTGGCACCCGGTGTTGATCATGGCGTTGCTTGTACTTGGCATTGGCTCTGTCCAATATATCATGAACCTGTTGGCAGATGTGTTGAATGCGCTTGATGAAGCTACTTGCTTTGTCAACTTCAGACTGGACATGAGCTGAATCGGCCTGAGCAGCTGCAAATGGCATGGCTACGTCAATGGGACATAGTGGCTGGAATCCCAAGCCCACCTGAAAGGGGCTATGGCCAATTGAACTCTGGAGAGCCCGGTTATAACTATGTTGTACATAAGGGAGGCTCTCGTCCCATGTGCATGGATGCTTTGAATTTTACATGCGCAGAATGTGTACAATCATTCTGTTGACGACCTCTGTCTGGCCATCTGTTTGGGGATGGAAAGCTGTGGACTTGGTGAGCTTGGTATCCAACATTGACCAGAGGCTGGACCAAAATGTGCTGAGGAACCTACTATCCCGATCTGATATGATAGACTGTGGGATCCCAAAGTGCACCCACACTCGTTCAAAGAAGAGTTTAGTAGTGGCTTCTGCTGTGATATTCTTCTTGCAGGACGCCATAATGGCCATCTTCGAGAATCTGTCAACAACCACAAAAACACAGTCATTTCCCTGCTTAGTAGAAGGCAGGCCCGACATGTAATCCATGGAGATGGATTCCCAAGGTCGACTAGGGGTAGGTAGAGGAGTATATAGGCCTTGCTTCTTGATGGTCGGTTTGGCAATGGCACAAGCAGTGCAGGATCTGATGTGCTTCTCAACATCCTTTCGAAGGTTCGGCCAATAGAAATACTTCTGCAAGATTGCTACTATTTTCTTGACCCCGAAATTCCCAGCGACTCGACTGTAGTGTGCTTCCCATATCATCTTGGCACGCTCGCTTGAAGGAACACAAAGGTGTCCCATGTGACATAAAAGTGCATCTTGGAGGTGAAAATTTGGAACTTGCGTACCCCCCAAGAGTGCCTTGTAAGTGTGGTCGAATTCTGGGTCACTCTCATAGAGAAGCGGCCAATCAGAAGTCTCGTGCCCACAAGAGTTGAGCACGGTGGTGAGCGCCACGATCGGTGGTCGGCTGAGGCAGTATGCAACATTATTGGTGCTACCCTTCTTGTACTTGATGTTCAAATGAAACTATTGCAGATATGTGGACCACTTCTGATGGAAATCATTCTGCAACTTCCCTTGTGTCTGTATGAACTGCAGGGGTCGGTGGTCTATGTGGATGATTGTTTCCTTCCCCAAAATGTAATGCTTCCATTGTCGACAAGCTTGCACAACGGAATACATTTCTTTGTCATAATTGGGATACTTGCGAACTGTGTCAGACAATGTTCCACTGTGATATGCCCTTGGATGTCCCTGTTGAGTAAGAACTACCCCAATAGCATAGTCAGAGGCATTTGTCTCGATCTCAAATGGCTGTTGTAAGTCTGGTAAAGTAAGCACTGGGGCAGAACAGAGGTGATTTTTCAATTCTGTGAACGCCTTCTGTTGAGGTTCCGACCAAAAGAATTTTTCTCTCGCTCCTCCCTTGGTGACTTGACTCAAGGGCCAAGTGATATGAGAGAATCCCAACAAGAACCTTTGGTAGAAATTAGCAAGACCTAGAAAGTTGCGAAGCTCTGTTATAGTAGTTGGGGCTGGCCAATCCTGAATGTCTTGGATCTTGGCTTGATCCACATGCACCCTGTTGTCGTTCCTAGAGACAGCCTTGAGTTGTGAAAGACCAATGCCGAGGACATCTTATATAGCAAGGAGCATATGATATAACAGGGAAAGTTATCAATACAAAAAGCTCTCATGATATTTCCTGAAAAAAAAGGAATATTAATCTGAATGGGACCAAGACCTTCAGAAACTGACACAGAGAAAGGAATACTGTAGAGGCAATGTGCAAAACTCCAATATAAAAGCAACAAAAAATTCAGAGATAGCTTATTGTAAAGAGGGCCAATTCAGAAATACCTCACAGAAATAAATTATCAGAAGGTGTGGTTGTAATGAAAGATTAAGAGAATATTAGCTATCATTGAGATGATATCCAGATACACAATATCACCATGTAATGGGCTTACCAATATAAGAATCCATACATGACAATAGCATTTTAAAAATACCCTCCCAAAGAAACTAATATAGCATAAATATGGTTTGAGTGAATAGTGAAACAGAATATCATGCCTGAGCCATATTTAAAGTGCTTGACTAATTCGAGCATGGGTATCAACTAGGATAAATCCATACCAAAAATCAGTGAGCCACTCGCATTCCAGAAACATGATACAAGAAAGATGGATGAAATGAAAATGATCTATTAAAATAGCACATATGAGAGAAAGTTACAAACTGTGAGAAATCAAAGACCAGAATCCTCTTTAAAGACGAAACTCCTCCTCACTGAGACCCCACGGGCTCTGTACATTCATATGGGAGCTTTTACAAAATGCATACAAAAATCCTCTTACTGCATGATTTTCTGATAAAATCTGGAACCCTAAATCATCTGTTCTTCGGGAGCTTTATAGGAGAAAACGAAAGCTCACAAAGGGAGTAGGTGATGAATATTTAATTTTCCTTATTAAGACAAGATGGCAGAAACGTGCACGCCCATATTGCTGGATGACTCTGTAGCGCTGTATGTACTCTTCTTCCTGCTTACTGAAATAAATGCACTGGGTAGAAGTCTCTTCAGGAACACAACAAAGAAGTAAAATCACATAGACATTCCATCCTTCCTGAAAGAAAATGGTGCTGAAATGAAAACTTTAGGGTATTGTTTTCTGCGAATGGTACCCTCGGCCTTCTAAACCCTGAATTATGGTTTAAGATCTCCAATGCTGAACGTTGAATTCCTCGATCATTCACTGATATTTCTTTGCTGCTCCATTAATGTCTCCATCTGTGAAATCTGTGACTTGAATGACTCTGGAGGGTTTGACAGATTTTAACCCTACTTCTTTAATGGAAGTTTTGTCGACGTACCTTCCCAGGCCTTTCTCCATAATTCTAGCCTTTGAAAAATGGTCCTTTGATGTGCTCTCTATTACAGTAATAGAGACTGTAAATCATGGCAGTTTTCCGCCGCTGTAATCCTACAAAACCCGCAAACTCGTTAGGAAAACCATGCATGGGGATGGTGGATGTGGCGAGGTTAATGGAAATGGTCATGCAGACATGGAGAAATGGTGGAACCATGTAGGGTGGTGGAAAAAATGCAGTGAAACGATGGAAGAGGGACTGGTGAAAGTTTTTAACGTAAAACATTGAAATTTTACTAATGAATGAAATATACAAGGGCGGAGGAAAAATACGACAAACATGTGGAATGGTGACGGGGCAGAAGACATGTGTCAATGGTGGGGAGGTAGGTGATCTAGACTGTCCGATCTCAAGATGAGATTGACGGCTAAAAATGCATCGGAGGGCGATGAACGGTGGGCTAGAGGTACGATTTCCTCATGCTAACTCGCGATCAACTTTGTGGAGCGATTACCGTTGGATGGGTCGCTCTAGATCGGACGGCTCATGTGCATATCATGCCGGATCTTCTGCCGAGCTATAATGCGTGATGAGCAGAATTTTTCAAATAGTGCTCGATGACGCGTGTCACGTGATGAATGGCATCGCTCCAAAATGAGAAATACTGCTCACCTCCGAAAGGCAGTGCGATATAAACCAACGGGTTTTGGTACAGTGAGTGGGTGCACTTTGGACCGTTGATTTTGCAGGTTGATCGGACGGTGGACAGGGTGGGCCACGGGCGCGATGGAGCCTTGCGAATGTCGTCTGATCTGTACAGATTGATGGATAATATTGCGCCCGATATATATATGTGTGTGTGTGTGTGTGTGTGTGTGTGTGTGTGTGTGTGATAAGCGCCATCATGGCTAGCACTCAGTTTCAACTTTCGGTCATGTGGAGAAAAGGTGCAAGGGCTAGGGCCGAAAGGTGCTAGGCGTTAAATATATTATAATGTGGGATTTCGGCCCTTTTATGCAGTTTTGAGGCTGGGAGAAGGTAACGATGAGCAGAAAACGAATTTCTCAGGGGAAAAAGAGGGGGTTTGAAAGTTTTAAGCAAGATTGCTATCAAAATTTAATATGGGGCTGACATTATCAACATTGGCTCCACCTGTGGATGGCATGTTCATCCCTAGGCGTGTCGAAAACTTCGCAGACCACCTGATAATCTTCTGTGCGAACTCTGCTCTTCAGCACTTCTACTTTTCTTTTCCTAATTCATCATGACACCCACATTATTCAAACAAGGGTGAAAAAAAGAAACTAATATACAGTATAATACACCAGGATATCTCTGCCTGAATTAGAACTGGAAGTAGGGTTTAAGAAACTGACCATTTATAGGGGCGTCAAGCAAGTCACCTTGTAAATTTTCCAACTTGAAAGTGTTATTACCTCCTTGTTCCACAATTTTGAAAGGACCAAACCAGAGTGGGTCGAATTTACCATGTTCTCCTTTATAAGCCCTCCGGATATCCCATCTGAGCACTAAATCCCCAATCTGCAAATTTCTGTCCTTGGCATGCTGATCAAAAAGGTACTTTGTCTTTTCTTGATATTCGATCAGCCTTTGATTTACCTGGCTCTGTGTTTCCTCCAATTCCACTAGCTGATTTATTCTCCTGGTCATATCATCAGGCTCTTCTTGATTTTCCTGCATGAATTGTGCTACTGGTAGGGCTAACTATATAGGGAATACTGCTGCCCTCCCATATACCAATTTTTATGGGGATTTTCCAGTTGCTCTCTTGCTGGTAATTCTATTAGCCCACAGAGCAAACTTCAACTCGGAATCCCAATTTTTCTGATTTTCATTTATAGCCTTCTTCAGTGCCCTTACCAGGGTTTTATTATAAGACTCTGCCAAGCCATTTCCTTGTGGATAATAGGCTATAGAGTGGCTTAGTGTGATGTTATATTGCTGACAGAAACTCACAAACTTTGCAGACTTGAAGTCTTGGGCATTATCAGTCACTATTCTGGCAAGGTAGCCAAACCTGGATATGATATTTTCTTCCATGAACTTTATTATCACAGTATCTGTTGCATTCCTCGTAGGTATGGCTTCCACCCATTTTGCGAAATAATTAGTGGTGGTTAATATCCATTTATGCTGACCACTTGATGGAGGATGTATTTCACCTATAAAATCAATTCCCCATTGTCGGAATGGTTCGTCCACGTGCACGGGAATCATGGGTAGAGGTGCCAACTTCTGTCTTTTAGCAAATTTTTGACACTTCTCACAAGCTCTTTGTAGGTTTTAACCCTGAACAAAAATTATCTACACACGAATCTTATAACAGAAAATAAAAAATAGCGAGAGCATAAAACATAAAACAGATAAACACAGAGATTTTCCCCTGGATCCCAAATTGGGACGACCAGCTTGATTTTTCATTATATTCCTTTTATTGTTAAAACAAATATATATACATTCCAAAGCATACATAAACCCCAATCCATTAACCCTGGATTAGAACATAACCGTAGTTCCCTTGACCAGATCTACAAAATACCAGGGGTCAAAAACCATCGTACCCCAAAACCATGTGCAAACTCATGCACAAAACATGGGTGGGTCCGCATATGAGTGGGACCACATGCGCGTGAGGCTAGTCGTGGAAAGAATATAACACATACCCAACATTCTCCCACTTGTTGTTTTCTTTCCACAAGGGGCCACAAGAGATCTTAGTCATTTGGCCAATTCTTCAACACCCATTGTTTCTCTACACCAAGAGAACTTCTGAGTGCTTACAGACTTCGTCAATGCATCTGCAACATTCTTCAAAGTGTCCACCTTTACCAAAAACACCCTTTTAGCTTCAACCATATCTCTAACAAAGTGATATTGAACATCAATGTGCTTTGTCTTTGAATGATAAGCAGGGTTCTTAGCCAAGAAAATTGCACTTTGGCTATCACAGTCTATCCTTATATCTTGCTGTACCAACCCCATACTTGAACACAATCTTTGCAACCAAACTGCTTCCTTGCTTGCATGAGTGGCTGCTATGTATTCTGCCTCTGTAGTTGAAAGAGCCACTACAGACTGTCTTTTACTCATCCAACTGACCGCACCTCCAAATAGGCTAAACACATACCCACTTGTAGATCTTCTTTGGTCCAGATCTCCAGCCCAGTCTGCATCAACAAAACCACGAATGTCCAACATTCTTTCCAATCCTGGTCTTCCCCGGTAGCACAAGCCATAATCACTAGTGCCACGTAAATATCTGAAAACCCGCTTCACTACTGTCCAATGCTCCTTCCCTGGGTTTGACATAAACCTGCTCAATACTCCCACTCCATGTGCAATGTCTGGTCTAGTACAAACCATTGCATACATCAGGCTACCCACTGCACTTGCATATGGAACACGGGACATATACTCCTCTTCTTCTTGTGTCTTGGGACACTGTTCAGCAGACAACTTTACACCTACAAGAATAGGAACATTCACCGGTTTACTATCCTGCATATTGAACCTCTACAATATAGTCTCGACATACTTCCTCTGGTTTAACCATAGCTTCCTCTTTGCCCGATCTCTCTTAATTTCCATGCCCAAAATATAGTTTGCAGCACCAAGATCCTTCATGTCGAATTTGGAGAACAGTTGGGTTTTCAAATCTTGGATAATTTCTTTGTCATTTCCAATCAACAACATATCATCCACATACAAGACCAAATAAATAACACGGTCACCAATTAATTTAAAATAAACACAGTGATCCTCCTTGCTTCTGGTGAAGCCAAGTTCCCATATATAGGTATCAAATTTCTGATACCACATCCTTGGTGACTGTTTTAACCCATACAAAGACTTCTTCAACCTGCATACCAGTTCTTTCTTACCCTTCACCATAAAGCCTTCAGGTTGCTTCATGTAGATCTCCTCTTCTAGATCCTCGTGAAGAAATGTTGTCTTCACATCCATCTATTCTATCTCAAAATAAAATGCAGCAGCAATAGATAAAAGTAATCTAATAGAAGTAACTTTGGCAACAGGAGAAAAAATATCACCAAAATCAATTCCCGGCACTTGGGAATAACCTTTTGCTACCAACCGAACTTTGTATTTCTCCACCTTGCCTTCTACATTCATCTTCTTCTTAAACACCCATTTTCTCCCAATGGGCTTCCTTCCAGCTGGCAACTCCACCAGATCCCATGCCTTATTTTTGTGCAAGGATGCCATTTCATCAACCATGGCCTCCTTCCAGAGTTTTCCATCCTCTGAATCTACTGCCTCCCTGACAGTTCTGGGATCATCATCAGTTATAGTTAAGGAAAAACTTGAACAAAAAGCAGATGGACTATACCTTTCTGGTTGCCTTCTTTCCCGAACTGATCTTCTCAAAGCTGGAGTTTGTGGCTCTTCATCTTCTGAGTCTTCTTCTATTGTAGAGTCTGATTCATCCTCCTTTAGCTCAAACTCTATCTTCTCAGGTTCCTTTGGTATGACTTCATGTGTAACAACATCTTTTACCTCTCTAAACACCACATCACGGCTGTGCACAACCTTCCTTGTTTCTGGGTTCCAAAGCTTGTAACCCTTTAAACCATCCTTATACCCAATAAAGATGCACCTTTCAGATTTATTATCCAACTTGGTCCTTTTCTCCTTTGGAACATGTATATATGCATCACATCCAAATACCCTTAGATGTGAAAGAGAGGGTTTCTTACCAGTCCATACCTCATGTGGAGTCTTATCCTCCAACGCTGATGAAGGTGATCTATTAACTAAGTAACATGCAGTCTCCACTGCCTCTGCCCAGAATTCTTGTCCTAACCCGGTACCACTAAGCATGATTCTTGCCTTTTCCATCAGTGTTCTGTTCATTCTTTCTGCAACTCTATTTTGCTGAGGTGTGTATGGAGTAGTCTTCTGCCGTGCTATACCACACTTCTTACAGAACTCTTCAAATTCCTTCTTGCAGAACTCCCCACCATTATCTGTCCTCAATGCCTTTATCTTCTTCTCTGTCTGGTTTTCCACCAGAGCCTTAAATTCTTTAAATTTGTCAAAGACTTCAGATTTCTTCCCCAAGAAATATATCCATGTATTCCTTGAGAAGTCATCTATGAATGAAACATAGTACACAGACTTTCCCAGTGATGGAACTGACACAGGTCCAAACACATCACTGTGCACAAGTTCTAATATCTTGTTCACCCTCTTAGCACCAAAAGGAAAACTCACCCGATTTTGCTTCCCATATACACAATGTTCATAGAAATCAAAATCCAGAGAGAAATTAGACATACCTTCTACCATACCATTTCTATGCAGTATCCGAAGGCCCTTTTCTCCAATATGTCCAAGCCTTTGATGCCATAGCATGGTCTTTTCTCCAGAGACAGCTAGGCTTTCCGCTCCTCTTTCAAGAACCACAGAACTGTTACACCCATCAATAACAGTGCTACCTTGTAGCTTGTACATATTTCCAGTCTGAACTCCCTGCATTAATACCAGTGCTCCCCGAACCATCTTGCAGGCATCTTTCTCGAACACTGTTTTTACACCTGCATCATCCATCTTGCTTACAGAAATCAGATTTCTGGCCAATGCAGGAATATGCAGAACACCAGGAAGTGTTCTAATCCTTCCACCTTGTAGCTTCAGCTTGACTTTTCCACGTCCGATGATTCTGGCCTTCCTATCATCCCCTAGGAAGACATCACCACCATCATATTTCTCATACTCGCAGAACCACTCCCTATGGGGAGTGAAGTGAAAAGATGCACCCGAGTCAATCAACCATGACTCATGATCTACATGTGTATTTGAAGAAGAAGCCAAATACACATCCCCACCTTCATCTGAGGTGGTTTTTGCCTCTGCAGAAGGAGCTTCATCAAATCCCTTTCCTTTCTCAGGAGCTTTAGATTTGCATTCCTTTTTGTAGTGTCCTTCCTTTCCGCATTTCCAGCACACCTTTACAAACTTTCCAGGAGATTTAGATCTCCCTCTAGATTTAGATCTCCCACTCGAAACCTTATTCTTGTTTTTGTTCTGCGACCTTCCTCGTACAGATAAGGCATCTCCATTCCTACCCTCCATATTTCTCCGTCTCATTTCCTCCGACAGCAAGGCTGAGACAATGTCATCAAAATTCAAGGTAGTTGTATTGCTACCTATTGCAATAACCAGACTGTCCCACGAGTCCGGTAGAGAACACAACAAACTGATGCACTTATCTTCATCTGAGATTTTAATATCAACAGATGACAACTGACTTACCACAGTATTGAAGGCGTTCAGATGCTCTGTCACCGAGTCTCCATCCTTCATCCTCAGGTTATACAGATTTTTCCGCAGGAACAACTTATTCACCAGAGATTTAGATTGGTACAAAGTCCCAAGTTTTTCCCACAAATTCTTCGCCGTAGCTTCCCCAGATACATTCAACAATACTGAATCTGACACACACAACCGTATTGTGCTCTTAGCCTTCCGATCCAGTTTCTTCCAGTCTTCATCTCACATTGCCGTTGGTTTAGTACCTGGATCTACCGCGATCCACTGATCTTTATCCACCAGCAGATCCTCCATCTTGAGCTTCCACAACTCAAAACTCTGACCATTAAATTTCTCGATCTCTATCTTTCCGCCGCTCACCATCTTCTTTCACCGCAAGAATCGATCCCGCAGATCTCCCACTGCACAGGGTCTACCACAGGCCCGAGCAAAAAACCCTCAACAACAAAGGCGTCCCCTTGAAGTCGAAACAACTCTGATACCAAATGTAGGTTTTAACCCTGAACAGAAATTATCTACACACGAATCTTATAACAGAAAATAAACAATAGCGAGAGCATAAAACATAAAACAGATAAACACAAAGATTTTCCCCTGGATCCCAAATTGGGACGACCAGCTTGATTTTTCATTCTATTCCTTTTAGTGTTACAGCACATATATATACATGCTGAAGCATACATAAACCCCAATCCATTAACCCTAGATTAGAACATAACCGTAGTTCCCTTGAATAGATCTACAAAATACTAGGGGTCGAAAACCATCATACCCAAAAACCATGTGCAAACTCATGCACAAAACATGGGTGGGTCCGCATATGAGTGGGACCGCATACCAAAAAAAAATTTCGCCAGGGCGCTACCCCGGACCTCGACAGGGGGGGCTGCTGCCCCCCCTGTTGTGCCCAGCACAACGTATAGCACGTGGGGCTAGTCGTGGAAAGAATATAACACATACCCAACACTCTTACCTGGGAAAAAACATTTCCAAAAATCTTGGGCCAATAGAAACCAGCCTTCAGGATTTTATGAGCAGTGGCCCTCCAACTGTAGTGATCCCCACATATTCCTTCATGAAATTTGGATATAATACTCTCTACCTCATCTTCTGTGAGACACAGGAGTAGGAAGCCTGAAGGATCTCGCCAGTATAGACGACCATTGGAGACTATGTACTTCTGCGATTTCAATCTTAGCGTTCTGTATTTAGCTCTATCACAGCTTGGAGGGCAGCTGAGTGTGAGGAGATATTCTACTATCCCTTTGTACCACCGACTGGTGAGGTACTTTATATGTGTTTCCGGAGTGGCTACCCCAATTCCTTGTTGCTCTTCTTTCTCCTCAGATTCCTCACTTGCTATTATGGACAAATTTATACCCAGAGCCTGATAGTTTGATTTAGATAATATTTTGGCAAGCCCTTCTCCTTTAATCAACTTGGTAGGGCGGATGTCTAGCTCATACTCCTGTATTTTGGCAATCCACTTCCCCCTATTTCCTTCACTATCCCCTTGGATAAGAATATCTTTTACAGCAGCTGTAGGCACAAATGCAGTGATATGGGACTGCAAGATATACATGCGGAATGCTTTGAGGGATTTCACTAGGGCATATGCTTGGTTTTATAATATGTTGTATTTTAATTCTACATCACGGAGCACCTGACTGAAGAAGACTATGGACTGCTCGTACCCTTCTTCATTTTTCTACAATAAAACTCCTACTATTGTATGAGGTGATGCAAAAGAAAAGATCATGAAAAATTTAGCATAATCTGGTCCAGCTAGCATAGGGGCTTCTGCAAAAGCATTTTTTATTCTGGTAAAGGCCTCTCGTGATTCTTGGGACCATTTGACTTCATTATCTTTCTTCAACATGTCAGTTATATGTTTAACTATTTCAGCATAGTTAGGAATAAACCTTCTCAGGAAATTAATGCACCCTAGGAACACCTGTACCTCCTTCTTATTTCTGGGGAGAGAAATGTCATTTATAACCTCTACCCTCTTAGGATCTATCTTCACCCCATCTTTAGTCACAATGTGTCCCAAAATTTTACCCTCTTCTAATGAAAATAATGACTTCTGAGGATTTAGAGAGAGACCATACCTTCTGAATTTCTCAAAGGTTCTACGCAGATGCTCAATGTTCTTAGTATTTGTCTTTGAAATACAGTGATATCATCGAGGTAGACTACCAAAAATTTATCTTGCTCCCCAACAAAAGCAATTTCCATGGCCCTCTGAAAAGTGGCCCTTGCATTAATCAGCCCAAAAGGCATCCTGGCATACATAAATGTACCCCATGGTGTGGTGAAAGCCATCTTCTTTTGGTCTTCTGGAAGTATAGCCACCTGATTATAACCAGAGAATCCATCCATCATTGACATCTTGGAAGCTCCAATCACTTTCTGCAGGATGTGATCCATCTTTGGCAGTGGATAATTATCCTTTAAGGATGCTTTATTTAAATTTTGGAAATCCACGCACAGCCTTATTTCTCCATTCTTCTTTCGGACAGGAACTAGGTTTTCCACCCATTGAGAGTACCTCAATGGCACAATTATTTTGGCCTTTAATAGCTTCTTAATTTCTTTCTCAATGGATGGAAGCAGCAGGGGATTTATTTGTCTGAGCTTCTGCTTGTGAGGTTTAGCATCTCCCTTTAGTGGAATTTTGTGCTGCATTATACTGATGTCAAAATCTTTTAGGTCCTAATAATACCATGCAAACACATATTTGTAATACTGAAATAACTTTTGGTATAGCTTTTTATATTCTTCTGGGACCCTCTTGGATAGTTTTACAATTTTGGGTTTAGCCTCGGTACCAAGATTCAGGTCTTCTACCTAATTTTCTTCTACCACTTTGCTTGGCTGCAGTGGGACATCATTCTTGTCAAATAATCTTTCTAGAGGCACCAATCCTCTAGGTATAATGTTTCCCTTCAATTGCAACACTTTATTACCTGCCATTTTCTTCTCCCAATTTCTTTTTGAAGTGTCTTCAGACTCTCCTTCTTCACCAACATCAATCTCCATATTGGAGAATTCCCCTACTGTTTCCAGGAATCTCTTCATCTGCTCTTCATCCTCAAATACCTGCCATTGTTTGATGTTATCGGGGATTGACGGCCGATAATGTACCTCAATTTCATATCTTAAAAGAGGGTTCTAAGGTGGACGAAATGTAATAGTAGCCACAGCAAGGGAGTCAGCCATCCTATTTTGTTCTCGGGGCATGAACTGGATATTAAATGCCAAGAAAAAATTCTCTACCATATCCCAAACTTCATTCCTATAAGCCCTCAGTCGGGGGTGTCTAGTTTGACACTGATTCCTGAATTTTCTAACCACCATTTCTGAATCTCCCAGAACTTTTAAACTTTGTATTTTCATGCTTCTGGCTGTCTGCAATCCCAACAGAAGTGCTTCATATTCAGCCACATTATTAGTGGCTTCATATTCTAGCTTGAAAGACAATGGGACCCATCTTCCTGTAGGAGAAATCAATAATATTCTAGCTCCATTACCTTCTCTTGAATTTTCTCCATCAAAATGAAGTGTCTAGATTCCTGCTTCATGGCTGTCTAAGGGCTACTCAGTCTTGATCTGGCAGAAAGATGGTTCATGAGCATAATCTTGATCTTCTTCCAACATCAAGCATGAGAAATCTCCTTCTTTACTGTAGACTGGTGAATTAACAGAGCTGTCAGCCTTAGTCACCGTCTTGACAAATCTAGTTTCCCTGTACAGCCTCCTCTCCTAGCCACCAAAAACTGGGATAGTGGCATATGTTAAATCCAGCTTAATTGACCCACCAATTTTTTTCCCCAGGACCTTGACAGTAACATGCCAAAGCGAGCTAGGATGTCCACCACCACGATGTCCATCACCACACTTTTTGTTGGGATTTGGGCCAAATTGACCACCAAATCCTTGATCATCCCCAGGCATTTAACTCTTTTGGAATCAAATGAATAGAGGTCCTTGTATGGACGGGTGATTTGTAATCCTAGTTGTTCCATGACTGACAGAGGTAGTAGATTATGGGAAGCTCCAGAATCTAACATACAGTTATGTAATAGCAGGTCATGAATCACTAGAGACACATAGAAGGGAGGAGTAGAAGCATCTAATTCCTCACCATGTGGGCCAAATGAAACCATGGGTCTTTCTTCTTGAAGGTTGAGACTATCTGGGGTGAGTGCTGCTTCTGGAGGGATCATAAAAGAGGTGACTTGGGATTTATATGCAGGTTGCTTCAATAGTTCAGTCAAGGGAACTGGGATTTTGACTTTCTCGAGTTCCTTTTGTAGACTGACAACAGGAGGGGACTTATCTATTACAACCTCTTTTGACTTTTTATGTTCAGCTGAGGGTTTGACTTCTTTTGACACGGACTTGGTATTAGGGGGAATGACTACTTTTGAAGAGGAAGGAATTTGATCATTAGACTATAGAGGTTTGTTTAGAAGCCCCTTACCTTTGTCTGTGACTTTCTGCATTGTTGAATCCTTCAAAGCAGGTGCTTCCTTATGGGGTAGCTCTTCTTCTTGATCTTGAGTACGAGTCCTCTTCCTAGAAGATCTGAGATCATATCTTCTATTGAACTGTGCTTGCATGAAATCAACAAATTGCTTACAATAGTGATCAATTTCTGAGTCTTATGTGTCTATAGCCTTTTCTTCTTCTTGTAAGGAGCACTCAATTCCATCATTTCCTTGCAATGGGCATTCTTCTCCATCACTATTCGAGAAAGCAAAATTTGCATCCTCCAGTCCATAGGTAGCGTCTTCAGTAGGATCATCTACTGGACCTTCCAAGTACAATGGGTGCGATACCTGATCTTGTTGTTCCTTTGGTTTCCTTGGAAATATTTGCAGGGGTGGTTTCCTATACTGAGGATTGTAACCTATGTTTGGAGCATTGTGGAAATTCTTGGAGGCTGAATTCTTGGCTTCCAATTCAAGCTTGACCAGTTTTCCAGAAAGGTTCTTAATCATTTTCCTCATTTCTTCAATTCTGTCATTAGCTGAGTCTCTGTCTTGGTTAGAGGTTGATACCTCCTCTTTGCCCCTACTTCTAGTATCCTGCTCAGATTTTCCCTTTGATTTACCAGTGGAGGAAAAGTTTGCTTCCAACTCTAGTGCATCTGTCTGAGCATCATCCAGAGTAGTAGGCTTTCTTTCTCTGAGAGAGAAACCAAATTCTGAATCAAAGGCTGCTACAAAAACAACTTTAGTAGCAGTTTGATGAGGTTTCATATCAGCAGGAAAACTCAGATACAATTTATTAAATCTCTTGATAAATTCTGACACCCCTTCATTATGTCTTTTCTTGAGTGTATTGAACTCAGTAAGACAATGTCCATGATCTTTATTCTCTCCCCATTTCCTGAGGAAAGTATCTTCCATTATTTCCCAAGTGGTGACAGAACAGTTTGCCAATGTATTAAACCGTTTTCGAGCTTCACCATCAAGAGATTGGAAAAACAGCCTTAGGACCACATCTAAAAGTTCCACATTAAAATTCTCTGCAAAAGAACAGAAGACCTTAAGATGCTTTTGAGCATCAATCTCGTTTTCCCCATTAAATCGAGGTAAAATCTTCAGATAATCTTGTGGCATATCATTCAACACTTGGGGTAATGCCAGAGGGGCATATTTATTTAACAAGAAGCCTGGAACATTGGCCATTGGAGGAGGTGGAGGAAGTGCAATATTTTGATGAGTAAAAGGGGGAGGAGGAGGTGGTAGTGGAGTATGAATAACAATAGGAATGTAATGAACAACAGCTTGAGGTGTTGAGGGGAATAATGGTCTGTTAATAGTAGATACTTCGGTGACTTCTTTGACCTCTTCGACCTCAGGAGTAGGGTGAAAATTATCTTTATTTCTGACACCTCCTCAGGGTGGAATATCTGAATAGTAATCAGTATCTCCCACAGTGGAGTCGGGAACTAGCACTTAAGCTGCTTGAGAAGAAAAGGATGGAAATTTTTCTATAGAAAATTCAGGAATTTCAAAGTGGATTGATTTCCTTTCTCTTGAATTTCTCCTATGTATGATCATTTCAAGGTCAGACACTGAAGGTGTCTTTGGCTGAGACATATCTGACCTCAGGTGTGGCTTACGAGGAGACATGACTGTTTGGTCAATTTAGTGTGTCCTAAATTGCTACATTAATTTATCAATCTGGGATTCGTAAGCTGATGAAGTGTGGCGCACTATATGTGCAAGATAACCTATCTCTTACTTTTTGTCGTTTTTGTATTTTTATGAAATTCTAAAAGACAAGTATGGAGACAAATATTCAATACAATGATGTCCTTCTAATTATTTTCCAAACTTCAAAAGAATTTTAAAACACACAATGACAAAATTAATTCTTCAAAGAAAATGAAATTGCATCACTATTCTAGTCAAACAACAGTGAACTACTGATCATGAAACTCATTATCCTTGCTGCTGTCCAAATAAAAAAGAAACTATGCTTAAAGAAATCCAAGAATTGCAACAAAGTAAATCTAAATCAAATTACATCAACTTATATTCTGATCCCTCGCCATTAGTCCAGATATGGCTTTCGGAGGTAACCATAAACAACTTGAGCAACCTGATATCTAGTTTGCAGAAAAAGAAACTAATATCAAACTACACACTCATACTTCAATCCCTCACCATTATTCTAGCTATGGCTTTCGGAGGTAATTGAAAATGACATGAGCAATTTAATATTTCTAACTTGCAGAAAGTAAACTAATATCAAACTACACACTCATACTTCAATCCCTCACCATTAGTCCAGCTATGGCTTTTGGAGGTAACTGAAAATGACATGAGAAATTTAATATTTCTAACTTGCAGAAAGTAAACTAATATCAAACTACACACTCATACTTCAATCCCTCACCATTAGTCCAGCTATGGTTTTCGGAGGTAACTGAAAATGACATGAGCAATTTAATATATCTAAATCTAACTATTGAAGCAAATGTGCAAGACTGAAATAAACAAACAATGTTGGAATTAAACAAAAACTAAGAAAAGTAAATTATCAGAATGACAATATTGATTCCATGTCATTAGTCATTATAAAAAGATGTGCAAGTGCCCGGGCTGCCTATTGTAATCTGAAACAAGAACACTGATGAGTTAACCACAACATAAAACATGAAAGATTATGGACAGAAGTAAAATGTAAAGCATGAAAGATTATGAACAGAGATGAAGCATAAATACCATGAAAGATGCAATGTATAAACACGTGAATGACTTATGGCACAATGAACTTAAAGAAATAAACAAGAAACTATATAGTAATGCACAAAACCTCAGCGTGTGCAGGGGCCCTCTGCACCAGCCTCGGGAAACAGCCTTCAAATACGAATTACGCTTGGAAACAGAGTCTTCTTATATATTAAAATGCAGTCATAACAGAGAAATGATATTACAGCACAGTGGCAACGCAATTACATTACAGAGCTATATGGAGGCTAACTATTATGCGTATGAAAATGCGTTATTTATAACAAAGGTGATATAACTAATTTCCTAAAGTTTGTGCTGATAGAGACACGTGAACCATCACGTCCAGAGATCCAGCATCATGGCTGCGGTGAGGAGTAAATATATGAAGAGTGGATGTTGGATTCGACTTATGGAGCCGTGTACAGGTGTTGATGTGTCTCCCGTAAATTAGAAACGGTCATACAAATCTTCACGTGATGAGAAACAGAGTCCTGTCACCGTGGGACTCTACGGTTGACTTCCACTTGGCCACCTTTGACCACAGCCTCCTTAGGTGAACTTTCCCGAACCAATAGGACACGATCCATGTCCACATCATTTCTGACTTGCCCATGTGGCTCGAATTTCCTAAAGACACCTGCAACATAGACTTTCACAAAATGGCTGCAGAAAGCTGCAGCAGCTGCGAAAAGTGGCAAGATTCCGCAACTAAATGAGCAAAAATCTAAATCAAACAACAGACACAAAACATAGTTAAAAACCATTTTATATGCTCTTTTAAAATTAATATGCAATGATATTGACGACTTAGAAGGTTCAGGTGAATGAAAAAGGTCTAGAAAGGTGTATAGGAAAGATGCAGATTTGAGACTCAACATACCCCCACTGTTAAGGTGTTGCATGTCCTCATGCAACCAAAATTTTGATAATCCTTTTCAATTCATATGCCTTGACACTTCAGCCAGTACATCCAGTCCTCTCCTCCTCTTCCTTGGTACTGCTAACATCCTGGGATTTTTTATCAAGCATCTGAATTTGATATTAATCAGTGCTCTGCTTAACTTCTGGCATTTCTTCTTCAATTTCCTGTTCTTCTTCTACCGTAGTCCCAGATGTAGCATGGTATTATCATGAATGATCTTGTCCAATTTTCCTTGTTCCTTCAATGTTTCATTTTCATTTTTAATGTGTCTATTTAAAAGCTCTAGCTCAAAGACTTCTTGTTTCAGTGATTGGACTAGATCATCTTGTGCTGTGTGAGGCTGAGTGGACAAAGCACTGGGACCCGTAGCTGCTCTTTCTAAAGATTCTATATAATCATATACTTCTTGTTGCTTTGGGTCTATCTCAGGTGTCGTTTTTATTGGGCTGTCCCCAAAATGCCGTGGAGGAGAGTTGTCTTCAAAATCTGGCTGAGAAGGGCTCATATCAACATCTGGCTGGGAATGGGATGGACTATGTTCAATGTCTGACTGAGAATGAAATGAACTAGGTTCACTGTCTAACTAAGAGTGAGATGGACTATGGCCAGCTGGGGATTTTTCAGATGTTTCTTCTCCCAAATCAATAAAATGGGGTCCTTTCGTTTGTGTTTTCCTCAACTCCCCCTTAAGCCTGGAACTTCTTCTTATACGTCGTGGACCACTGTCTTTTTTCTTTTGTTTTCCTTTCCCTCTCTTCTTGGCCATAGATGACTGTTCTCGAAGGTGAACTAGTCTCTCAGATAACACTTGATGATATTCTTCGGAAGAAGGGGTTTGATGCATAGCCTTAATACTTTTTCTCTCTTTTGATGTTATTGGCTTTTTACCCTTGGTTTCTTTCTTCTTCCTTTTTGACAGTCTCTCTTCCCTACTAGTTCTTTCAACTGTAGTAGTAGGAGTACTTTGAATTTCATCATTTGTTCTCTTTTTCCTACTCCTTCTTGATGTACTACCTTCAGGAATTTCTTGAGGTTCCTCAAAGAAATTTCTAATCAAAAATTGTTCCCATGTGTCCTTCTTCTCTTTTAACTATTTTTCAATCAAAATTTTCACAAGACCATGGTGATATAGATGTGGTTCTACATCCCCTAAATGCTTCTGAACAATCACAGACATCTTCTTCAAAATATTTAATAGAAAATATGGAAGATTGAGGGTCTGGTTATCTAGAAAGTTCATTAGCAATCTGGTATGGTACATATACATTGACCCAAAATGGCCCTCACAGGTGATAAATTTTTGAACAGCTAGCAGCAAAGTAGCCCATTCCTCTTTCAAAGCATGAACAAAAATTCCTCTTTTAAAAATAGTTATGTCCATACCTGGGTTATGTAGAATCACTCTCCAGGATTCATCACTAATGCTTTTGTTCTTAAACCAATGTTCACCCTCTTGAAGAAGTTCTGTGGCAGATGCTATAGATGCCTCATTCACCGTAAACTTAAGGTCTCCAATCTCTACCTCCAGGCCATTGAAAGACCTTGCAAAAGCTTTTGCCACCTCTTTATGGTAGCCTCTAAACTTTTGGATAAACCGCAACCACTTTGCCTTCTTCAATATATCCCTGACTTGCGGGTATCCTTCCATGAATTTAGGTCCCTCTGGTTCTGCTCTCAACAATTTACCCATCCTTATTTCTGCTCTTTAAAAACTTGCCTGCGTGAGGAGGGTTCAATGGAAGTAGGACGGCTGAATAAACGGAAATGAGCACGATGACTGTAGGTAGATATCAGAGAGTGGGTATACAGACTGTAGCGTAACAGAGAACGAAATGGGGTGAAGCAGAACAGAGAAGGGTTACGTGAGCACGGCGGAAATGCGGCTATGAGATTAATAGAACAATAGGAGGAGTATAACACATCCGCCAGTGTTTTAAAATTTGGTGGCTGCAAAATAAATGTAAGCATGTTTATACAACGGCTACGGATTTTATGCGGCTGAAAGAATCCGTAGTCAAATCAACTACGTTTCATTGTCACAGGTGGAATATCGGAGTATGAGTGAAGATCGAAGGTTTAAATATGGGACTGTTTGAGAATGAATGCAAGGATTGTGGGAGGATTGTACAGAGATCATGGAGTGGTTACGGAGTTTGTCAATACAATCATTGCACATAATGGAGCTTATGGTTTATAACTATATAAAAATGTGTTTTAAATGCTATTTGAAATAAATTTTACTCATACCTTGGAATTCTTGCCATTTTCCTTGGTCTTCAATTAGATGCTCCTCATTGATATCTTGAATGCCCCATGTCTTCATAATTGGTCCTCACACCTGCATTTGATTTCATGATTATGGAAATAACATCTGGCTGTACATTCTTTTGAAAACAGAGTGGTAGCTGCGGAATCTGCTTCTGGCTGCGGAAACTGGTGTCAGTTGTGGAAACAGATGTCAGCTGCGGAAACTGACACAGCTATTATTTGGGTGAATGGAAATGAACGGATGACAATTGACTAAATGGAAATGGTCATGAAAGAGAATTTTATTGGTAAAATGGAATGAAAAATGAAGTGAAATGGAATGAAGTGGAGTGAAATGAAGTGGAATGAAGTGGAATGGAATGGAGTGGGTGGTCACAAAACTTGTGAAATGAAAGAGAGATTTTTTTTTTTGGAAAATATAGGGTGTCAGGTGTTCCTGATTTTCACCCAATATTTTCTGTATAAGACTGCCAATCAGTGATTGGTTTTCAGGCTAATACAATTTTTTTTTTTTTTTTTTTTAACTGAAAAGAACAAAAGCTAGGCTGGTGGAGAAGAAGAATTCTTCTATACCAGCCTGATTGCAGAATTTTCTTGAAACATTTTGACAAATTCCTCTTTTGAGAGTGGCTTATGATAGACTTTCAATCTGTGGCCATTCACAATAAGAGGAGTTTGAAACTCATCAATGGTCTTGATTCTTACCTCTCCATTGCTAAAGATCTTGTCAATCTCATATGGCCCAAGCCAATGAGTCTGAAATTTTCCTTTGAAATCATTAAACTTGGAATCAAATAACAATGCCCAATCTCCTTCTTGAAACTTCTTCTCTTTGATGTACTTGTCATGCCATTTAGCTCTTTGATATTGAACTAGATCAGTTCTTAAAATTGCTTCTTGTCTGATCTCATCTAGCTCGCTCAACTGCTCCATTCTATGCTTTTGGGCTTCTAATAAGTCCATCCCCAACTGAACTGCTATCTTGAAGGTCTTGACTTGGAACTCAATGGGGAGCAGGACTTCCTTCCCATAAACAAGTTCATAGGGAGAATGTCCTGTTGTATTTCTCCATGTAGTTCTGTAGGCCCACAAGGCTTCAGGAAGTCTTTCTGCCCAATCTCTTCTATGTAGATGAACAGTTTTGGTGATGATACTTTCAAGAACTTTGTTGGTAGACTCCACTTGACCATTTGCTTGCGGATGGTAAGGAGTATATCTTCTATGCTTGATTTTGTATTCTTCCATCAGCTTCTCCACCAGGTTGGATGTGAATTGGCTTCCTTGATCTGTCACAATTTCTCTTGGAACACCAAAACGAGTAAAAATATCCTCATAAAGAAAATGAACAACTGAATTTTCAGTAGCAGATACTAATGCTTTGGCTTCTACCCATTTAGCAACATAATCAGTACAAACCAATATATACTTCTTTTGCTTAGATGGTGGATTAATAGGTCCAATGAAATCTAAAGCCCATTTTTCAAAGGGTTCAATGAGTACCTGTGTTTGCAATGGCATTTCACTTGAAAGGGTAGGTTTCCCTACTCTTTGGCAGCTGTCACACCTTCCTTTTGACATATTGTTTTGCATCTTTGAAGAGGGAAGGCCAATAATATCCTAAAGAGAGGATTTTATAGGCCGTCGTTTTGTCTACAAAGTGTCCGCCGCATGGTTCATCATGACATGCCTTAAGAATATCAGGCATTTCATCTTCCCTGACACATCTTTTGATCATAAGATCTGGCCCTGTTTTAAACAATTCGTTAGAAATCCATGAATATTTTGAACTCTCCTGAATAATTTTTCGTTTTTCACTTGGAAATAAATGTGAAGGCAGTTTCCCTGTAACCAAATAGTTAGCAATATCTGCATACCAAGGAGTCTTAATAGTTACTGCAAACAAGTATTCATCAGGAAACTTATCCTCTACAGGAGAATCTTCTTTAGTATTATGAATCCTAGACAAGAAATCAGCTACTGTATTTTGTTTCCCTGGTCTATCCAACACAGTAATATTGAATTCTTGTAAAAGTAAGAGCCATCTTGTCACTCTGCCATTAGTAACAGGTTTGTTCATTAAATATCTAATTGCAGAATGGTCAGTATGAATAAAAGTTTCATAGCCTGTTATATAATTTCTAAACTTATTGATTGCATGAACAACAGCTAAAAAATCTTTTTCAGTCACATTATAGTTTAACTCTGTGGGAGTCAAATTTTTACTGGTATAATAAATGGCATAAGAAACTAAATCTTTTTGACCCAACACAACTCCCAGAGCTATATCTAAAGCATCCGTAGAAATATGGAAAGGGAGTTTCCAATTTGGTCCTCTCAAGATAGGTGGTTCAGATATTCTTGTTTTCAAAGTTTCTAAGGTTGATTGACAATTAGGATCCCATTTAAATTCACAGTCTTTTGTAAGAAATTTGAAGAGTGGAGATGCTATTTTAGTGAAGTTTTCTATAAATCTTCTATAGTAACCAGTAAATCCTAGAAAACTTCTAACATCTCTTTGACAATTTGGTATAGGTAACTTGGAGATGACTTCAACTTTTGATCTATCAACCTTAATCCCATCTCCTGAAATATGATGTCCTAAAACAATACCTTCAGTAAACATCATAAAGCATTTTTCATGGCTTAATGAAAGGTTTGTTTATTTACATCTTATAAGGACTTTTTCCAAATTTTCTAATGCCTCTTCAAATGAATTACCATAAACTGTAAAATCATCCATATAAACCTCTACACAATCATGGATTAGATCAGAAAAAATTCCTAGTACTGCTCTTTGGAATGTTGCAGGTGCATTACATAACTCAAAAGGAAGCACTCGGTAGGCAAAAGTTCCCCATGGACAAGTAAATGTGGTCTTATCTTGATCTTCAGGTGCTACCTGAATTTGATTATAGCCACTAAAACCATCCAAAAATGAAAAGTACTTTTTACTTGCTAATGTATCTAATACCTGATCAATAAAAGGCAAAGGAAAGTGATCCTTCAAAGTTGCTTTGTTCAATTCCCTGTAATCAATGCATACCCTCCATTTACCATTCTTTTTAGGTACCATAACCAAAGGAGAAACCCATCGGCTATCTGAAATTGGATAAATGAAGTTTACATTGAGAAGTTTTTGGAGCTCTTCTTTCACTATCTCCCTAAGATTTGGATTCATCCTTCTTTGAGGTTGTCTGATTGGTCTACCGTTTTCCTCAATATAGATATGATGGATGCAAGTCTTAGGATCAATACCTTTCATGTCAGTATACTCCCATGCAAATGCAGTAGAATGTTTTTGCAAGATTTTGGTTAGTTCTTCTTGTTGTGACTTTTCCAAATGTTTGTTGATATTCAATGTTTTCCCTGGAAAAATCTCAATAGTAGAACTACCAAACTCTTCCATAGAGAAAAGAGACATTTGCCTTGATGATAAATATTCTATGTCAGATTCCAATTGAAATTGTGTAGGGTCATATTCTGAAGATATCTCAAAATTTTCTAATGTGTTCATAATTTGACTATCCTCACTGATTTCAGAAATGGTAAAGACAGGTTGTATAGTGTCCTCATCATCAACCCATTCATTGTCTCCTACTTCTGTGATTGCTTTTGCTGGAGGATACAAATTGAATTTCTTTGTCGAATTACCATTAGAAATGTACATATCCCTAGATCTACAACTAATGAAAGCATCAGCTGTGGCTAACCAAGGTCTTCCTAAGATAAGTGGGTGCCCTCCTAGATTACTCTTGGGAGTCAAAATCATAAAATCTACTGGATATTCCCAAGAATCTAAGGAGACTGAAATATCTTCTAATACACCATCCGGTTTAATAATTGATCGATCTGCAAGTTGCAGTAAAGTAGGTGTAAAAAGAAGGTTAGGAAGTTTTAGCTGGTCCATAGTCTGTCTACTCATAATGTTGATAGCAGCCCCTAAGTCAATCAATGTGTTTGGAATTTCTATCCCATTTATATGTGTCTTGACAATTGGACTTCCTAGATCTACATACTTCTGCATGGTAATTTTTCCCATCATGATATCTGCAATTTTTCCTACCAGGTGGATTCTTTTTGTGTCTTTTAGTTTCCTTCCTGTTCTTTTGAAACTTAACTCCTTTATGGTTTTTGCTAGAATAGGAATCTCTCGAATGGCTTGTAGCAAGGGAATCTTGATACAAACATTCTTCAATTCATCTAGAAAATCATAGTTAGGCAACAAGATTTGTTTTTCCACCCCCTTGTCAATTTGTAGTCTTTCGGGAAAAGGAGGTGTAGATGAAGATGCAGGTTGCTCAACTATAGGAGTTGTGGGTGTTAACTTTTCTTTTTCTTTTTGAATGTTTGAATTTTGAAGAGATGCTTCCTCAGAACCCTCATTGATTTTAAGAGAGTCCTCCTCAGAGGTATCTTGTTCTTGAATATCTATAGAAGGTTTTTCTAAAACTCTACCAGATCTGAGTTGTACATCATTGAGAGGAACAATCATATAGGTAGGAAATTGTTGTCCTTCTACCATGTAGGTATTCTGAGGATTTTTATTGTTAGGATTTGGCAATGGCTGAGCTGGAAGTTGATTTGTCTTTTGTTGGTATGGGAGCATGAGTTGAGGATTTGGATTTTGTTGAGAAGGTTTTTGTTGTGGAAATGGCAATGAAAGTTGTGGATTTGGGTTTGGAAGTTGTGGAGCTTGTTGATTTTGAAAAGATGGAGGATATTGATAAAATTGAGCAAATCTCCCATAAGGATTTTGCATCCCTTGTACCCATGGCTAATATGGATTTTGATGTTGGGGCCAAGGGTGTTGCCAAGGATTCCAATTTGGTGGGTTTGAAGATTCATAGGGTTGTTAAACCCTTGAGTTTGTTGTCCCTGCCAAGGTCTTCTTGCAACAAAACAGAGAGATTCTACTGAATTTGGGTCTTCTTGAAAGACAGCTTTGAGTCCAAGAATTGAAGGACAATCCTTGATCTCATGATTCTATGAGAAAATTATACATGTTTCTACAACTTTTGCATCCAAGGGACATTCCCTTAAAGCATGTTTCTTCCTACATTTCGGACAAAAGATGGCTAGAGCATCTGTTTCTGCTTTCTGCTTGTTTTGGATTTTAAGGGTGTTTAGTTGTTCACTAAGGCTCCCTAAGATATCAGTTTTGAATTCATCAAGCATGTTACCAATCTCTGCCCTACTTACTGATCTAGTTGCAGATTTGTTAGCCCTAATAAGAGAAGGATCCCTAGGCCCTTTTCCTATTTTAGATTTTCCTCTTGAGAGATGGACACATAGTTCTGTTATGTCACGAAGTGGAAGTTGAGAAATTTCTCCTTTCCCCATCATGTTTAAAATATCTATCCATTAATCTCTAATGGCTTTTAATATGAGGGCTTTCAAGGTTTCATCATATAAGTTGCTCATCTTTGCTCTTTTTAAGTTGTATTGAAATCTTTCAATTAAATCTTCCAAGTTTTCATCTTCTTTTTGCATCATTTTGAATACCTCATCCTTGTGATTGGTGGGCATACAATAGTCCAAGTATCTATCCAAAAATGTTTGTTTCATATCATTCCAAGTCCTAATAGATTGAGTGGTTAATCCCATGAACCATTTCAAAGCAACTCCCTTCAATGTTGAAGGAAACAGTTTGAGTTTTTGAGAGTCTTCCATATAGTCATAGGTTCGGCACACGACTTCAAACTCAAACAGAAATGTTTCAGGATCCTCACTTCGCAATCTATAAAAGTTGGGGAGGACAGATGGTGAGATATTTTTCATTGTTGTATGAGTTTCCTCATCAACTATAGGGAATCCAAACAAGTTGTCTCCTTCCCTATTTCTTCCATTATTACCTTCACCATTGTTGTCTCCATTGTTTCCTCCTCCTCTACCTCCAAATCCATCTATTATTTCCTCTGCCATGATATTTTCTTTAGAGTCCTTAAAGTCCTCTGGTTCTTCTATCAAGGGAGGATGAGAGGGAGTCTCTTCCTTTTCTAAATGAGATTTAGTAGGTGGTATAGGAGAATCCTCTAATTCAGCTGCTCCTTGAATTCCAAAAATCTTAAGGCTAGGGGTGGATGGTGGTGAATCTTGTCTATGCCTTGAAGAAGATGGAGTTGTAAAAATCAAACTCTTGGCTTTAGCTATAAACCTTCCCCTAGAATCTCTTGCTCTATGCATGTCATTTTTTTTTTTTTTAAAGTTGGGCTAATAATTCTCTTTCTGATCTTCCAGATCACGCTAGGTGCAAGAAGAGAGCATACTTAAGAAATTACTAAACCAATAACTCTCTTTTCTGATCCTCCAGATCACACTAGGTGCAAGAGGAGAGCATACTTCAAGAATTTATCAAGTTTTCCCTTCTTTTATTATTTTGTTTTTTTTTTTTAAGAAATTGGCTACCTAGTTACACTTCCCCGGCAATGGCGCCAAAATGTTTGGTCAATTTAATGTGTCCTAAATTTCTACATTAATTTATCAATCTGGGATTCGTAAGCTGATGAAGTGTGGCGCACTATATGTGCAAGATAACCTATCTCTTACTTTTTGTCGTTTTTGGATTTTTATGAAATTCTAAAAGACAAGTATGGAGAAAAATATGCAAGGCAATGATGTCCTTCTAATGATTTTCCAAACTTCAAAAGAATTTTAAAACACACAATGACAAAATTAATTCTTCAAAGAAAATGAAATTGCATCACTATTCTAGTCAAACAACAGTGAACTACTGATCATGAAACTCATTATCCTTGCTGTTGTCCAAATACAAAAAAACTATGCTTAAAGAAATCCAAGAATTGCAAAAAAGTAAATATAAATCAAATTACATCAACTTTTATTCCGATCCCTCGCCATTAGTCCAGCTATGGCTTTCGGAGGTAACCATAAACATCTTGAGCAACTTGATATCTAGTTTGCAGAAAAAGAAACTAATATCAAACTACACACTCATACTTCAATCCCTCACCATTAGTCCAGCTATGAATTTCAGAGGTAACTGAAAATGACATGAGCAATTTAATATTTATAACTTGCAGAAAGTAAACTAATATCAAACTACGCACTCATACTTCAATCCCTCACCATTAGTCCAGATATGGCTTTCGGAGGTAACTGAAAATGACATGAGCAATTTAATATTTCTAACTTGCAGAAAGTAAACTAATATCAAACTACACACTCATACTTCAATCCCTCACCATTAGTCCAACTATGGTTTTCGGAGGTAACTGAAAATGACATGAGAAATTTAATATATCTAAATCTAACTACTGAAGCAAATGTGCAAGACTGAAATAAACAAACAGTGCTGGAATTAAACAAAAACTAAGAAAAGTAAATTAGCAGAAGGACAATATTGATTCTATGTCATTAGTCATTATAAAAAGATGTACAAGTGCCCGGGCTGCCTATTGTAATTTGAAACAAGAACACCGATCAGTTAACCACAACATAAAACATGAAAGATTATGGACAGAAGTAAAATGTAAAGCATGAAAGATTATGAATAGAGATGAAGCATAAATACCATGAAAGATGCAATGTATAAACACGTGAATGACTTATGGCACAATGAACTTAAAGAAATAAAACAAGAAACTATACAGTAATGCACAAAACCTCAGCGTGTGCAGGGGCCCTCTGCACCAGCCTCGGGCAACAGCCTTCAAATACGAATTACGCTTGGAAACAGAGTGTTCTTATATATTAAAATGCAGTCATAACAGAGAAATGATATTACAGCACAGTGGCAACACAATTACATTACAGAGCTATATGGAGGCTAACTATTATGTGTATGAAAACGTGTTATTTATAACAAAGGTGATATAACTAATTTCCTAAATTTTGTGCTGATAGAGACACATGAACCATCACGTCCAGAGATCCAGCATCATGGCCACGGTGAGGAGTAAATATGTGAAGAGTGGATGTTGGATTCGGCTTATGGAGCCGTGTACAGGTGTTGATGTGTCTCCTGTAAATTAGAAACGGTCATACAAATCTTCACATGATGAGAAACAAAGTCCTGTCACCGTGGGACTCTACGGTTGACTTCCACTTGGCCACCTTTGACCACAGCCTCCTTAGGTGAATTTTCCCGAGCCAATAGGACACGATCCATTTCCACATCATTTCTGACTTGCCCATGTGGCTCGAATTGCCTAAAGACACCAGCAACATAGACTTTCACAAAATGGCTACGGAAAGTTGCAGCAGCTGTGGAAAGTGGCAAGATTCCGCAGCTAAATGAGCAAAAATCTAAATCAAACAACAGACACAAAACATAGTTAAAAACCATTTTAGATTCTCTTTTACAATTAATATTCAATGATATTGATGACTTAGAAGGTTCAGGTGAATGAAAAAGGTCTAGAAAGGTGTATAAGAAAGATGCAGATTTGAGACTCAACAAGGACTGCAAAATAATTTATCTAATGAACAAATGTGGAGTTGCCAAGGTGAGGGATCTACAACTCTCAACTCTTCATACTCACCTACTTGAAGAGTGAATTAGGTTTTGTCGAGGCCCAGGGATTTAAATTTTTTCAACTTCGTTCCCCAGCAACGACGCCAAAAAGATGTTTTCGTTCCTAGAGACAGCCTTGAGTTGTGAAAGACCAGTGCCTAGGACATCTTATATAGCAAGGAGCATATGATATAACAGGGAAAGTTATCAATACAAAAAGCTCTCATGCTATTTCCTGAAAAACAAGGAATATTAATCTGAATGGGACCAAGACCTTCAGAAACTGACACAGAGAAAGGAATACTGCAAAGGCAACGTGCAAAACTCCAATATAAAAACAACAAACAATTCAGAGACAACTTACTGTAAAGAGGGCCAATTCAGAAATACCTCACACAAAAAAATTATCAAAAGGTGTGGTTGTAATGAAAGATTAAGAGAATATTATCTATCATTGAGATGATATCCAGATACACAATATCACCATGTAATGGGCTTACCAATCTAAGAATCCATACATGACAATAGCATTTTAAAAATACCCTTCCAAAGAAACTAATATAGCAGAAATATGGTTTGAGTGAATAGTGAAACAGAATATCATGCCTGAGCCATATTTAAAGTGCTTGACTAATTCAAGCATGGGTATCAACTAGAATAAATCCATACCAAAAATCAGTGAGCCACTCGCATTCCAGAAACATGATACAGGAAAGATGGATGAAATGAAAATGATCTATTAAAATAGCACATATGAGAGAAAGTTACACACAGTGAGAAATCAAAGACCAGAATCCTCTTTAAAGACGGAACTCCTCCTCACTGAGACCCCACGGGCTCTGTACATTCATATGGGAGCTTTTACAAAATGCATACAAAAATCCTCTTACTGCATGATTTTCTGATAAAATCTGGAACCCTAAATCATTTGTTCTTCAGGAGCTTTATAAGAGAAAAAGAAAGCTCGCAAAGGGAGTAGGTGATGAATATTTAATTTGCCTTATTAAGACAAGATGGTAGAAACGTGCATGCCCATATTGCTGGATGACTCTGTAGCACTGTATGTACTCTTCCGCCTGCTTACTGAAATAAATGCACTAGGTAGAAGTCTCTTTAGGAACACGACAAAGAAGTAAAATCACATAGACATTCCATCCTTTCCTGAAAGAAAATGGTGCTGAAAAGAAAACTTTAGGGTATTTTTTTCTGTGAATGGTACCCTCGGCCTTCTAAACCCTCAATTATGGTTTAATATCTTCAATGCTGAACATTGAATTCCTCGATCATTCACTGATATTTCTTTACTGTTCCATTAATGTCTCCATCTGTGCAATCTGTGCCTTGAATGACTCTAGAGGGTTTGACAGATTTTAACCCTGCTTCTTTAATGGAAGTCTTGTCAACGTACCTTCCCAGGCCTTTCTCCATAATTCCAGCCTCTGAAAAATGGTCCTTTGATGTGCTCTCTATTATAGTAATAGAGACTGTAAATCATGGCAGTTTTCCGCCGCTGTAATCTTGCAAAACCCGCAAACTCGTTAGGAAAACCATGCATGGGGATGGTGGATGTGGCGAGGTTAATGGAAATGGTCATGCGGACATGGCGAAATGGTGGAACCATGAAGGGTGGCAGAAAAAATGCAGTGAAACGATGGAAGATGGACTGGTGAAAGTTTTTAACGTAAAAAATTGAAATTTGACTAATGAATGAAATATACAAGGGCAGAGGAAAAATACGACAAACACGTGGAATGGTGACGGGGCGAAAGGCACATGTCGATGGTGGGGAGGTAGGTGATATAGACTGTCCGATCTCAAGACGAGATCAACGGCTAAAAATGCGTTGGAGGGCGATGAATGGTGGGCCAGGGGTACGATTTCCTTGTGCTAACTTGCGAGCAACTTTGTGGAGCGATCACTGTTGGGTGAGATGCTCTAGATTGGACATCTCATGTGCATATCACGCCGGATCTTCTGCCGAGCTATAATGCGTGATGAGCGGTGGTTTTCAAACAGTGCTCGGTGACGCGTGTCACACGATGAATGGCATCACTCCAAAATGAAAAATACCGCCCATCTCCGAAAGGTTGTGCGATATAGACCAGCGGGTTTTGGTACAGTGAGTGGGTGCACTCTGGACCGTTGATTTTGTAGGTTGATCGGACAGTGGATGGGGTTGGCCACGGGCGCAATGGAGCCTTGTGAATTTCGTCCGATCTGTACAGATCGATGGATAATACTACGCCCGATATATATATATGTGTGTGTGTGTGTGTGTGTGTGTGTGTGTGTGTGTGTGTGTGATAAGCGCCTTCATGGCTAGCGCTCGATTTCGACTTTCGGTCATGTGGAGAAAAGGTGCAACGGCTAGGGCCGAAAGGTGCTAGGCCTTAAATATATTATAATGTGGGATTTCAGCCCTTTTATGTAGTTTTGAGGCTGGGAGAAGGTAATGATGAGCAGAAAACGAATTTCTCAGGGGAAAAAGAGGGGGTTTGAAAGGTTTAAGCAAGATTGCTATCAGAATTTAACAGGGGGTTGACATGATCAACACACCACCCTTTCATTAATAATGTATCCTAGATATTGAACCTGGGTCATGCCAAAAGTGCACTTCTCCAGATTAGCACACAACTTGTGTTACCGCATTGTTTGGAGGACTTGTCGAATGTGGTGAAGGTGCTCTTACCAAGTCTTGTTGAAGATCAGAATGTCAACCAAGTACACCACTACAAATGAGTTGGTGAATGGCCACAAGATGTCGTCCATCATCCTCATGAAGGTTGCGGGAGCATTCGTCAACCCCAAAGCCATGACCAGCCATTCAAAAAGGCCTTCCTTGGCTTTGAAGGCAGTCTTCCACACATCAGAGGGTTCAATCGGTACCTAGTGATACCCTGACTTCAAGTCAATCTTGATGAAATATTTTTCACCTTTGAGTTGGTCCAGAAGTTCATCAATACATGGGATTGGGTACCTATTCTGGACAGTGATCTTGTTCAGTGCCCAATAGTCAATACACAGTCTCCACGTCCCATCCTTCTTCTGTACCAACATGATAGTGCTCCCACAAGGTGATGAACTTGGTCAGATGTGACCTTTCTACAACACCTCCTAAATCTGCCTCTTGATTTCATCGTTCTCCAGAATAGAGAGCTGATAGATCGGTCGATTGGGTAGCGTTGCACCAGGGGTCAGATCAATCGGGTGCTTGACCTAACAGTGCACAGGAACCTCTGTGGGTGAGGTGAAGATGTTCCCATACTCCTCCACAACCTTATCCATTTGTTTTTTTCGTGCAGAGGAGCCTTGTCTAAAGGTCGTGGCCACAGTATTCTTCTTTCCCTAGGGGTGGATCATCAGGAAAATGAAATTCCTGGTTTGGGAAATAAGCTTACTGCATTGTTTTGCAGTAACCAAAGAGATAGCGGCAAGAGGTGGTACCTATGGTATCCTGTACAACTTATTTCCCAAAGTAACAATAACAGTGAAAGGCCGAGACTCATACACAGCATGATGCTTGCACAAGTATGGTTGTCCTAATAATACATCAAAAACATCGATAGGAGCAATGTCACATAATACCTCGTCCGTGAAGGGCTTGATGCTATAGGGAAGGCGGCACTGCTGGCTGACGCGGAGATCTCGTCCTTGGTGAAGCCACCCAATGGTGTATGGATGTGGTTGAGCTGTGGTTTTCAAGCCCAACCGCTTCACGACGTCTACCGAAATGAGGTTCTTTTCGCTCCCATTGTCGACAATGAACTATACCAGAGAGCCCTTTACCCACATTTGGGAGTGGAAGAGACATTCCTCCTCCTCCATACCTTCCGGTTCCTCCTTCTGGATCTTCGTAGTGACAAAAGTGGCATTAGGCTCCGCATCAATAAACCGTTTCCCTTTGTAATTCCCCTTGTCAGGTTCTGATTCAGAGTCAGAGCATGCACCCTACTCAAAAGCCCGCATCTTGGCCACCAACTACTACTTGGCCCGACACTCACTTGTGTTGTGAGTGGAGCTCTTATGGAACTTACACCACTTTCCCATGTCCTTCTTTGGCTTTACGGTGTTGTTCTTTACTTGTGGCTTCGACAGGTTGTATTGAGTTGCCATGCCTTGGATATATCCTTTGTTCTGTGGTTTGTGAGCACCTTTCCCTTGCTTTTGATTCGCAGATCCAATGTCTTGCTTCTTCTGTTTGATTTTTTTCTCAATCTTAGCAGCATACCGGTATGCGAGGAGATGTCAAGGAACCCCATTTCCTCCTGAATGTATAGCTGCAGACAAATGTGATACTTTAGCACCAGATATTTCTCTGAATCTTTGATACCCAACTTGGTGAGCAGGGTATGGAATAGATTCTCCAGCTCATGTACATCTTGATCCCTTTGTTGCCGCAGCATGGTCGATTGTATGTACCTGTCCTCATAGCTCCCCACAGGATAGTATTGTTCCTTGATGGTGTCTCGGAAAGAATTCCAAGTGGGTACGGCCGAGAACAGAGAGGTTTCTCTCTCGTCCTTTTTCTCACAGTGGGTTTCCCACCAGTCCTTGACATGGGGGGCAACTTTGAGGAGTGAAAAAATAATCTTCTCCCTGTCGGAAAAGTCATGAACCGAGAAATATCCTTCTAATAGATTCAACCATCTATTTACGGCATCTACATATATTTGACCCTCAAATATGGGAATGTCAAAATTTACTTGTACCTTAAAAGGAGTCGCACCTCCAAAGTGGCTGCTGGATGCAGATACGTCGCCGGTGGGAAGTCGTTGAAGGATCTGGGCAAAGTTATCCATCATCACATTCCTTTGTTTTCGAGGGCCTCCTCGAGTAATATTTTGATAGGATCTCCTGCTCCCTCATCTTTCTTTTCGTCCCTAATGGGCGTCTGTCGGGGTTTGCGAGGTTGATCTTGCAAAGGTTCCACCAAATTGAGCCCTAACTCCTTATACCTCGACCTCGTTGGGGACATGCAAAGAAGGATCGAGAAAAAATAAGACCCCTCTGATACCAATGATTTGGATTTATGCAGGAACGCAATAGAATAAACACATAACCATAAATACAGATATGCAGTGGAAATAACACTTCATTTCATTAATATCAAAGAACTAAAATTTTCTTACAGACAGAATGGAAATAAAACTAGCTAGGGCACTGGTAGCTCTCTCTCAGAAGAGATGTGGCAGCTACAGGCCTCTGAACTGAGTTACAATGAATCTCGAGGGCCTATTTATTATTGAGAAATAATGGAGAACTCTAAACATCCAAAAACTTAACCCTAGGAGATGACACGCCAAAACTATGGGCCTCGTTTGGGTAAATTAGTGTTTCAATTTCCCAGGGACGTAACTTTGGCATACTATCTCCATTTGAAGCACATGATACATCATTAGAAAGATATATCCAAGGAATACAACTTTCGCCATGAATATTCATTCCATAACGGGAATGGAATGATATTTTCTGGAGGCGCGATGCCCAAAAAACGTCGTTTAGGGCCTCAAAACGGCTCTGGAAGTTCAGGACTCGAAAAACTGCTAAAAATAGTAAGTTGTGCCGAAACTGAAAAAATGAAAGAGACAATGGTGGGGCCCCAAGTGGAATAGGCGGGTGGTCACCAATATCCACCTGGATCATTCCTCCCCCCTTAGGAAGCAATGGTCCCCATTGCATTGAGTTCCTCCATGAGATGAGGAAACTTCTGCTGAACTTGGTCCCTGGTGAACCACTTGCCTTGGTGCAAGAGTTGGCCAGCTTTGACAACCCGATACAGTTGGATATTCTATTGGCGAGTGCTCTTTATTTTCATGTCCATGATACAATCTGTGGTGGCTTGTTCCATGCAGTCTGGGTTTAACTCTGTTGGTGTGAGTTTTTTTGCAATGTCTGAGGTGTCCAGTAGAGGTGGGAAGTAAGGACGAAGGCGATCCACATTGAAGACTAGGTGTAGACCAAGCAATGGTGGAATACTGAGCTCGAAGGCATTATTCCCTATAGCCTTGGTGATGATGTACAGCCCGTATCGGAGCGGGCAAAGCTTGCGGTGGGGTCCAGTGAGGCTCTCCTTCTGCAAATGTAGCCATACTTTGTTGCCCACCTGGAAGTTGTGTGGCACCCGGTGTTGATCATGGCGTTGCTTGTACTTGGCATTAGCTCTGTCCAATATATCATGAACCTGTTGGTGGATGTGTTGAATGCACTCGATGAAGCTACTTGCTTTGTCAACTTCAGACTGGACATGAGCTGAATCAGCCTAAGCAGCTGCAAATGGTATGGCTACGTAAATAGGACATAGTGGCTGGAATCCCAAGCCCACCTGAAAGGGGCTATGGCCGATTGAACTGTGGAGAGCCCGATTATAACTATGTTGTACATATGGGAGGCTCTCGTCCCATGTGCATGGATGCTTTAAATTGTACATGTGAAAAATGTGTACAATCATTATGTTGACAACCTATGCCTGGGCGTCTGTTTGGGGATGGAAAGTTGTGGAATTGGTGAGCTTGGTGTTGGGGTTCCCATGTTTTGGCCAGGTTGGCAAGACCAAAATATGAGGCAACATAGAACCACTTTCAGACCTTAGGATCTAGCCCTCCTAGGTCTAGAGAGGGATCTCTCTATGATTGTCAAAAATGTTTGCCTTTGAAGCTCACAATAAGGTATTAGGCTAGGTATGAAGCACAGGGTTTGTTTGTTTGATTGTTTTTTTGGTTGCTGGTCATCAGGAAAGAAGGTTTCAATGTAAGACAAGGATGTGTAAGGAGGGTTTAGGCAGGGGTGAAATATTCTGGGAAATATTGAAAACCATTGGGCAATGGAGTTAGGAAATGATTTACTTGCTAATCAACATACGGGCTTTCAGTTAGGCTAGTCATCTAAAACATTGGATCTTAAAGATGATAGTGTGGTATGGAGTGGAACGCTAAGGATTGAAAATGAATGAAGGAGAACCATCCAATCATGTCTATCGATCAGGTTAGAGGTCATTTAACTCCAGACCTGCTTGGACATAACTAGAGGCATCCCAAGGGACCTAAGAAAGGAAAGTTGGTCCCACAAAGATCCTAGTGGACAGGGCTAACTCTAAATCTCGGTGTTCCCAAATCTTCCAGGTAAATCCTAACAAGAACATCTAAGAACGAAACCATTTAATTCATACATTAGAGAGCAGGCAATGACATCCACTACACTGGTTAAATCAACTGAAATCAATTCTTAGATAATACATTTAGTAGAAAACATCGAAGGCAGGGAGAGGAGCAACATAGGGTACCTAACAAGGGTAAATCCTATGCCAAAATTCTGATGCGTGCCAGAAGAAACGTACAGAAATGAAAGCAAGTCAATCACAAATATAGAGAAAGGGAAATATCATCGCTGCTTTAGATCAGGATCCAAAGAAATGTGATTTTCATATTAAAAAGCAACACCAATCAAGTACAACATTTCCAATGGCTGGATACTCAGCCTGGAATCATCCTCCATAGCCTATCTTACTACTTTACACAGAGACTTATCTCAAGAGAAATAGCCTTCAGTTCTATGATAACTAATCAACAACCTTTACAATGAGTTTCTCCAGGGATTTATAGCTCTAGTGGGGTGGGGAAGGTAGATGAAACACTAAATGAAGCATTAACACTCAGAAACGAAAGAGGGTTGAGGCCCATCCTGTTTAAATCTTGTGCATTCAATTCCTTCCACTCTTTTGGCGCAAGCTGATCTTTTCATTTACTCCTGGTGTGTCTCTGGCGTACTTTGGCTGTGCTGCTTTGTTGTACTTTTGGTGAATGAACGAAGGGAAAATAAATGATGCAATGGTCTTCCATGCTGTGAATCAAATGCTCTGATAGAATAGGACTACTGTGGGGCGGGAAAAATTTCTCCTGGACACAACTTATACTGAAACAATAGGGTGTATCATGTCTGTGCTCAGGAAAAAGAATTCTACTAATTTAAAAACCTGACATGCCTTACTTTCTGTGGGCCGTATCCTTGGTTGATCCATGGGGTCTTTGATTTAGGTTCCTTGCCTTTGAAACACTGGATTAGGGCTCAAGATCTTTTCTGATGTTCACAAAATCTCCCTAAATTCTGTGCTAATACTCTTTGCCGCTCATAAATGTCTCGGTCTACAAAATTTGGGCTTTAATGGTGCCGGAAGGATTCGCAGAGTTTGAACTCTGCTCTTATTAAATGCAAGTCCTATCAGCCATTTTCTTTGACAATTTCATGGTAGTACCAGCTCCCAAATTCAATTTTGTCTGTGCAGCTCGCCATTAAAATGGTACACATGAACCATGGTGGTTTTCCACCTTTGATAACCCTGCAAAACACACAAACGAGTTAAGGAAATCATGAATTGGGAGGCGGATGCAGTGGGATGACGAGAATGGATGTGCAGGTTGGTGGAATGACGGATAAATACTGCGGAATGGTAGAGAACGGGGGTGGTGAAAGGTTGGAGGAATACAAAAAAAATTTTACGTGAAAACCTTAATAAACCCGACCTTTGAATGAATTTATGCAAATGGGATGGCGGAGGTATGGTGTGACACGTGGAGGTGACGTGGCAAGACGGCGTTATGGTGGAACAGTCAACAGTGGGGGGAAAACAAATCTAGACCGACAGATCTCAAAGGAGATCGATGGTTGACAATGCAGTGGAGGGAAACGATCGGTGTGCCAGGAGTACGGTGACCTTCGACTAAACCCTGCGCAACTCTGTTGATCGATGACTGTTGGATAAAGCTCTCAAGATCTAACGGCTGACGTGAATTTTGCTGTGTGCCCTGGACCGAAAGATAACGTGCGATGGGAGGGTAGTTTTGCCATCGTACAAGAGACAGGTGTCGAGCGTTGAATGGAATCGTCGGGCAATGGGGAAATACTACCCGACCCCTATTAGTGGTGCGATGGAAACCATATGGTTTTGGAACAGTGAAAACGGGCAGGGACCACCATGGCTAATACATTCTGAACCATTGATTTGACAGTGAATGGACGGCGATGGCATGGTCGGTGGCTTGAGCGGGTGAATTACGAGCACCGCGGGTTTAAACGATAGCCGTTTGGTCTATATGGATCAACGGTTGGGAAAACACATGATAAACATATGGGATAAGTGCCTCCGAGGCTAGCGCTTGGTCACAACGCCGAGTTCCGTGGGGTAAAATATGCAGGGGACAAGGCCGAAAAGGGCTAGGACCCCAAATATGAAATATATAACTTTTACCCAATTTTAATGCATTTTCGGCCAGGGGAAAGGCAACGATAGGGAAATGAGGGGGATTTCTGAGGTGGACAAGGGAGATATGGGGGGAAAAGGGGACTTTGGAGAAAGGAACAAAGGGGTGAGGATGAAGCATTTTGCAAGGGTATAAAGGGAAAAACAAAGCCTTTAAGAGCATAATTCTTTATCATCAAGGCTTATCTGCTCAGAATCAGCAAAAGGAAACAATGGACAAGGCAGGTACATGAAAAGGCTGCAAGGATGATGTGTTTACTAGGGAAATGCATTCCTTGTAGGCTTATAGAACCAACTAGCCCCTTGCTTGCTTATCAAGAAATTTATGAGGGGCTAATAGTGGCTCCACATGGGGATGGCTTCTTCTTGAAGGAGTCAAGAATTCAGAAACTGATCTTTGGAGTAGGCTAGTTGCCTGCTACTTTGCACATATTTCTTCTTTGATTTTCAGCTACCACCATCATGTTAGATCAACAAAACATCACAACAATCTACCTACCCACCCTACAATCCTAGCATTTTTTCTTCTTTTAGGGTGCATTTGAGCTAGCATACCCTTTACATCATTTTTATTTTGCAAACAGAAAATAAACCTATTCTAAATTTACCCTTATTGCTTCATGAGACCAGATTAGACTGTTGGCCTCATATGTTTTTCTACCTATTGTAATATCTGCTGGGATTAAACTGTCCAGCAGATTTCTTCTCTATATTCTACGACATAAATTGAAAAACACTCAAGCCAGGATTAAACTGTCTGACTTGCTGTGGATCCAAGGCATAAAAACAGTTGCACATGGATAGAATTTGCAGAAAACAAAACTGTGAAGGCTTGATATTTGAACTTGAAGTATCCTTCTTCCTTTGCTGGTCCAGATTTTGAGCGTGTTAGGACCAGTTTCCTCACCTCCTGTATTGACTAATTATGAGGCGGGATATCTTCGTGAGCCTCATATTGAGAATTTTTCTGAGCAAGAGCAAACTCCAGACCCAGATCATCATACTCGTCTTGCTCGTCTACTTGGTCTGGAGTATGCCCTTACTTAGGAAAATGCATGGGCTTATTAGGGCCTGTCTTTTGCACATTATAGGTTCATGTTTTGAGCATGTCTGAACCTCTCTTTTCTCTCTATTTTTTGAAACGTTTTCTCCTTCTCTTTGAAAAATAAAAACTGCAATGGTATGTACAATGGAAATGAAACTAGAAATGAAAATCAGTAGAAGTAGTGTTTGAGCATCCTGCCATTGACAGGACCCCCAAACAGGTCTGCACCATCTAATTCCTGTAGGAAGAATGCATTTGGACCCACAGTGGCCTGGATGAGGTATGGACCTTGCCACAGGCTGTCAAACTTGATGTGTTTTCCTTTATCCTCTCTCCTTGAGTCCCACTTCAGAACTTTATCCCCAATTTTGAAATCAGCAGCTTTGGTTCTTTTGTCAGACAACTTCTTTATATTTTTCTGAATTTTGACTGCTCTGTTGTAGACATCTTCCCTTGTTTGCTGAAGATGGATTGTTTCATTTATTCTCCTCACCATGCTGTCTTCTTCTGTCTGAATCTCTTGGACAAGCTTGATCACTCGTATCCCAAGGCTAGTAGGAAATACTTCTTCTGTACCATAAACAAGCTGAAAAGGTGACATGCCAATGGATTTCTTGGTTGCAAGCCTGTCAGCCCATAAGGAATGTACCAACTTGTTATGCCAGGACTTCTTGTTTTCTTCCAACAGCTTCTTGATAATGATCACCAGGTTCTTGTTTGATGATTCAGCTAAGCCATTACCTTGAGGGTAGTAGGCAGTTGAATGACTGAGGGTTACTCCATACTTGTGACAAAAATTGACCATTTTCTTGGATCCAAAAGCAGCAGCATTATCAGTGATTATTTTCCTTGGGCAGCCAAACCGAGAGAGAATATGACCTTCTAGGAACCTAATGATGACTGAATCTATGGAATTCCTAGTAGGTATGGCCTCTATCCACTTAGTGAAGTAGTCTGTGGCTGTGAGGATCCATTTGTGTTGTGCAGAAGAAGCAGGATGAATTTCTCCTTTAAAATCTAGGCCCCATTGCAGAAAGGGACCTTCAACAGTGATAGGTTGTAGAGGTAAGGGAAGAAGCTTTCTTTTCCCTTCAAAAATCTGGCATTTGTGGCAAGAAAATATCATTCTATGGACATCATTGAAGAGAGTGGGCCAATAATAGCCAGCCCTGAGTATCTTGTTTGCAGTGGCTTTCCAACTCAAGTGGCCTCCACCTTCCCCAACATGGAATTCTTGTTTAATTCTTTCAGCTTCAGGTTCAGGCAAACATTTCAGCAATAGGCCGTTCGGGTTTTTCCAATATAAGTTTTCATTCAAAATGCAGTAGTTTCTAGCTTTCAGTTTTATGAATCTAGCCTTAGTTTTGGACAGTTATGGAGGGGCATTGAGTTTGGTGAGCACATAAAGGATATCGGAATACCAAGGAGAGTTCTGAAAATTCTCCTCAACAGTTGGGTGGGGCAATCTTTCCTGCTCATCTAATGCATTTACCATATTAATTTCAATGGCCTGCAGGTTAGATTCAGCCATTAATTGGGCCAGGCCTTGACCTTTGATCAGTTTGGTGGGGTTTATCTCAAGGTCATATTCTAAGATAGTAGAAATCCATTTGCCCCTTTTCCCATCAGGGTCTTGGGACAAGATATCTTTGACCACTATATTTGGCACATAAGCAATGGTGTGAGAATGCATAATGTACACCGTAAAGTCTTTTAAGGCCTTTACCAGGGCATAGGCCTACTTTTCCATAATGTTGTACTTCAAGGGTGCATCCCTTAAGGCCTTACTGAAAAAGGAAATTGGCTGTTCATTACCTTCTGAATTTTTTTGCAGTAAGACTACAGCCACGGTATGCTGGGAGGCGAATGAAAAGATCAGAAAATCTTTTGAGAAATTTGGGCTGATCAGGATAGGGGCTTGTGTGAGTGCAAGTTTTACTGACTCAAAATATTTCTTGGCTTCAACAATCCACTTAATTCTTGCACCTTTCTTTAGCATGTTAGTCATTTTCCTAAGGTGCTTAGCTAGGTTGGGAATGAATCTCTTGAGGAAGTTGATCTTCCCAATGAAGGACTGTAACTCCTTGATGTTTCTTGGGTGTGTGATCTGTAGTATTCCCTCAACTCTCTATGGGTCTATCCTGATCCCTTTCTCAGATATAATGTGACCAAGAAGTTTACCTTCTTGCAGCCCAAAAACAGTTTTCTTAGGATTTAAGGACAGACCGTACCTTTTACATTTTTTGAAAACTTTCCTCAGATGTTTGAGATGTTCTTCCTCAGTTTTGGAATACACTATCAAGTCATCCAAGTAGATAACTATGAAGTGTCCTATCTCATCTGAGAATGCTATTTCCATTGCTCTTTGGAAGGTGGCACCAGCATTCATCAATCCAAAAGGCATTTTGACATACATGAAGGTGCCTCATGGAGTGGTAAAAGCTGTTTTGAGTTGATCTTCTGGGAGTACCAACACTTGGTTATAACCCGAAAATCCATCTAGCAGGGAGATTCTCTTTGAGCCCACTACCTTCTATAGGATATGTTCCATTCTAGGCAAAGGATAATTGTCTTTTAGTGAGGCTCTGTTGAGATTTCGGAAATCTATACACATTTTGATCTCCCCTGTTTTCTTCCTCACAACCACTAAGTTTGATACCCAATCAGAGAACCTTATAGGAACTATTATGCCTGCCTCATACATCTTTTTAATCTCCTTTTCAACTGTAGGCAACTGTTTTGGATTGATTCTGCGGAGTTTTTGTCTGAAAGGCTTCTGATTTTCCTTCAAGGGTATCTTGTGTTGTATGATGTTGGTGTCATAGGCCTTTAAGTCTTCATAGCTCCATGCAAACACATCAATGAATTCCTTAAACAGGTCAATGTATTTCTTCTTCATGTCTGCAGGCACAGACTTAGCCAGTTTAATCATTTTGGGCTTATCTTCAGTGCCAATGTTGCATTCTTCTATATCCAAGTCTGCATGTTCTATAGTGGGCTTTTCTGCTACATCATCAAAGTCAAAAAGGTCCTCCAAGGGTGTTAGGCCTCTGGGTATATTCTTGTCTTTGGCCTGCAGCACCTCTATCTCTTCGCTATCTGCGTTTTCACATTTTTCGGTTGGATTTCCAGTTTCTTCATTCAGGGTGTTTATCTCTATGTTACAGGGTGTTGCTTGTTCATCTGGGGGATCCTCACTTGGGCATCTATCATCAGATTTTGAGTCGGAATCAGAAAATTCAAACTCATTTCTGCCCACCAGAAAATCTTCAATATGTTTGTCTCCTTCAAAGACCTGCCAATATTTTTCGTTGTCTAGCACTGCAGGTCTGAACTTGGTCTGAATGATGATTTTTTGGTCAGGGGGAGTCTTAGGATATGAACTAGCCAGGCAAGCTAATCTGTTAGCAATAACGTTTTGACTCCTAGGAACAAACACCAATTCATATTCCATGAAAGTTTTCAATATATCCATGGCATCGTACCTATATGCCCTCAGTCTAGGTTGTTTTGCTACGTATTCACCATTCACTTGTTTGATAACTAACTCAGAGTCTCCTATCACAGTTACCCTACGGGCTCCTAATTTTTTCAACAGATTTAAGCCCAGGATAAGAGCCTCATACTCTGCAATATTATTTGTGCATTTGAAGTGCAGATTGACAGCGTGGCTCTCTGCATAATCACTCTCTACGTTACATAACCACAACCCTGCTCCAGTAGTTTTCCTAGTACAGGATCCATCGAAATTCATTTCCCACAGGGGTTCGCCATTATATTGCGTTGTGGGGTCTGTGCTAGGTTGTGAATCATTTTGTTCTTCGCGTGGTGGGTAGGTTTGAGGAGAGTGACTGATAGGTTGACTGCATTGAGTTTCCTATTCTATTTGAGTTTCGTTTTGAGTACTATGCCCATGGTTTTCTTCATCATATTCCTCCAGAGTAGCCATTATGTTTACGTTCATGGGCTCGGTGCTATCCTTTGCGCTTCTGTTTCCTGATTCTGGTTCTCCTATGGATTGGTCATTGTACAGGATGAATGAATCTAGATCTGTATGCACAGAGTATAAAGGGGAGTTTTCAAGCTTCTCGGGGCTACTGACTAGGAATTTCATTTGGGACTCCCTATACAGTCTTCTAAGTTGGCCAAATATAGGGACAGTGGCATATGAGCCATCCATCTGCATTGTCCCTTGCAGTTTGGCTCCCCATGATCTATATAGTAACATGACATATTTAGGTGGCACATCTTCCACCACCACATCCATGACCATACACTTAGCAGGAATCTGGGTGAGGCTTACACACACGTCTTTGATTAGACCTAGGCATTTTACTCTGCTAGAGTCAAATGAATACAAATCTTTGTAAGGGCGGGTTATCTCTAGGCCTAATATTTCCATCACCACCTTAGGCATTAAATTGTGCGATGGTACAGAATCATGCATGGCATTGTGGAGTATTTTGTCATGAATGTTGAGACTAATATAAAAAGGTGGAACTACCCCTTCCTGAAACTTTCCCTCAATCTTTGGACCAAACAGGAGGGCAGGTTGATCATCACTCAAATTCACAATGTCGTTGTTTTCCCCCAAATTCAACGATTTAAAAATTTTTCCTTTATATATATCCCGAGTGGCCAGCTCAGAGAGCGGGACAGAGATTTTAATTTTTGCAATCTCACTTTCCAAATTGAAAGTGGACTGACTCTTGAAAATGCTCGACTCTGTTTTATTAGCCACCTTGGTGACCGAACCAGTTTGTAATTTCTCATTATGTACAGGGTTAGGAACAATTGTATCAGGAGTACTGATTGAAGTGCTAGTACTGCTAGTGGGCTCACCTTGTTTTTCATTCTTCTGGTTGTCTTTTTCTTTGTTTTTCCCAGAACTTTCAGCTGCTGATTTGCTATTTACAGTAGATGCTTTAGAAGTTTTATCAGGTCTTTTCTTGATGGTAACCTCAGGAGTCTCAGTTTTGGAATTTTCTTGGTTCTTTTTGCTCCTAAGTTCATATTGTTCTCTGACCTGCATCATGGCATTTTCAAATCCTAATATGTAATCTTCAGTTTCTAACCGTTCCTCATCCCAGTATGAAGGTGAGGGTTGATCTTCCCCTAAATCACAGTTAAGGACTGAGTCTTTTGTTTCAAACATGTTTATCACATTCCCTTCAGACTCCTCTATGATTCCCTCATCTTCATCTAAATTTTTTTGGAAAGGGGGAATAACTTGCTGATCTGATTCTTTCTGTCTATTGGGCGTGTTGTTATTTCTGCTAAAGTTTTGGTTCTGG
The DNA here is from genome assembly GCA_034641835.2 of Pinus albicaulis. Classification (NCBI taxonomy): domain Eukaryota; kingdom Viridiplantae; phylum Streptophyta; class Pinopsida; order Pinales; family Pinaceae; genus Pinus; species Pinus albicaulis. Next base: position 74,715 of record JAXQQM020078423.1, read on the forward strand.
TTTTGGTTCTGGTTTTTGTTCTGATTGCTAACTGTGACAACCATTTTTTCCATCATTTGTTGTAGTCTTTCCACGTTTTTAGATAATCTATCATAATTTGGGTCTGAAGTGGAAGCTATAGTGTCATCCCTATATGTTACCCTCTTCTCAGATCTCATTCTTGCTCTTTTCTCAATCAGGTTTGCCTCTATGTTCACTTCTCCTTTCTGCATGTCCTCCAATGTGGTGTACTCTTTATCCCTAAGCTCATAGGCCATGTCAGCATCAAACCCTTCGGGGTATTTTGCTAGGGCCATACCTTGTGGAGGTTTCATATGTGGAGGTAGGGCATTGTAAATGCAGTTAAATCTTGTTGTGTAATCATGGACACTCTCCCCTACATTCCTTTTAAGGCTCATGTATTCTGCTAGGAGTTGGCAAGGGTTTTCCCTAGTTTCCCATTTGTTGATAAATGTCTGATATAGTGCAGGGAGGTCTTGGATGCTATTAGGGGGTAGGCCTTTAAACCATTTCTTCACATCACCCCCTAAACTCTGGGCAAAGATTCTCATTTTGACTGTATCATCATCTATTTCCATGTAGTCAAAAGAATCCTCCATCTTATCTACATGTTGATGAGATGTGATGGACTCTTTGGCAGTGAAGTGAGGGATCTTCGATTGATAATCATTTGGTAAGGGTACTAGAGGTTGCGGTAAAACCAGAGGGGCATACCAGGCTGCCATGATGATCTGTTGATGAGGTAAAGGGTTGACTTGGGCAACTGGTATATGGGTGACATGAATATTAGGACTAGCAGAAGCTTGTTGAGCAGATCTAGGGTGACTGAGCCCCAAGTTTTGTATGAAATGTATATCAGGAAGCATAGAAGGAGGGGTCTGTCTATTACTTTGAGGTGGTGAACCAGGAAGCTCAAGATCTAACTGGTCTAGATCACTGAATGACCTAGCTCTTGGTAAACTGTTTGGAGGGTCTAGGTCAAGGAATGAGTTTAATAGAGCTGTAAGGTTTTCCGGTGTAGAGTTGGCTCTATGGATGTGGCTGGAAATAGTTTTTCTTTTAGGTGTAGGAGATCCCTTGAGGATACTCTCCGGATTTCAACTATTTTAGGTGGGTCAGGGTTGGGATAAGCTCTTGTGTGAATGGTTCTAAAAGCCAGAATGTTGTTTCCTAGCCAAGCAGCTTAACCCTACTTGTTACTTCTACTGTGGTTGATGTTGTCTTAGAGGCTGGTCTCCCAGTGGAGTCTTATGCGAAACCAAGACAATCAGTAGGTCCACTGATCACCAGTGGAGTCTTTTAAACGTTTAAGAGCTATGGAGTCGCCAGGTGGAAGGTTTAGGATGTTTTTGGAGGGTACACTATCCACCACAGTGCTTATAATGTGTCCCCTCTCAAGTATATCTCAAGAACGCAACAAACTCCAACCAGAGATTGACTGGGAGGGCATTTACCAGATATGTCACCTCTGAAATAGGATGAGATCCAGAGGCTACCTGGCCCTTTCTAGACTCTGTCTAAAAGTATGGGGAAACACAGCAAATGGTGTAAAGGTTGATGTGTGAATGGGAGTGTTTAACTACCAACCTAACCAGAGGTTCTGGTTTCCGAGGCTTATGATGTGGAAGGTGAGAAATACTCAGAATTCCCCAGTATGGTCGCCATTATGTTGGGGTTCCCATGTTTTGGCTAGGTTTGCAAGACAAAAAGATAAGGCAACATAGAACCACTTTCAGACCTTAGGATCTAGCCCTCCTAGGTCCAGAGAGGGATCTCTCTATGATTTTCAAAGGTGTTTGCCTTTGAAGCTCACAATAAGGTATTAGGCTAGGTATGAAGCATAGGGTTTGTTTGTTTGATTTTTTTTTTGGTTGCTGGTCATCAGGAAAGAAGGTTTCAATGTAAGACAAGGATGAGCAAGGAGGGTTTAGGTAGGGGTGAAATATTCCAGGAAATATTCAAAACCATTGGGAAATGGAGTCAGGAAAGGATTTACTTGCTAATCAACATATGGGCTTTCAGTTGGGCTAGTCATATAAAACATTGGATCTTAAATATGATAGTGTGGTATGGAGTGGAATGCTAAGGATTTAAAATGAATGAAGGAGAACCATCCAATCATGTCTATAGATTAGGTCAGAGGTCATTTAACTCTAGACCTGCTTGGACATAACCAAAGGCAGCACAAGGGAACTTAGAAAGGCAAGCTGGTCCCACAAGGATCCTAGTGGATAGGGCTAACTATAATCCCTAGTGTTCCCAAATATTCCAGCTAAATCCTAACAAGAACATCTAAGAACGAATCCATTTAATTCATACATCAGAGAGCAGGCAATGACATCCACTACACTGGTTAAATCAACTGAAATCAATTCTTAGATAATACATTTAGTAGAAAGCATTGAAGGCAGGGAGAGCAGCAACATAGGGTACCTAACAAGGGTAAATCCTATGCCAAAATTCTGATGCGTGCCAGAAGAAACATATAGAAATGAAAGCAAGTCAATCACAAATACAGAGAAAGGGAAAAATCACCGCTGCTTTAGATAAGGATCCAAAGAAATGAGCTTGTCATATTAAAAAGCAACACCAATCAAGTACAACATTGCCAATGGCTGGATACTCAGCCTGGAATCATCCTCCACGGCCTATCTTACTACTTTACACAGAGACTTATCTCAAGAGAAACAACCTGTAGTTCTCTGATAACTGATCAAAAACCTTTAAAATGAGTTTCTCCAAGAATTTATAGCTCTAGTTAGGTGGGGAAGGTAGATGAAACACTAAATGAAGCATTAACACTCAGAAACAAAAGAGGGTTGAGGGCCATCTTGTTTAAATCTTGTGCATTCAATTCCTGCCACTCTTTTGGCGCAAGATGATCTTTTCATTTACTCCTGGTGTGTCTCTGGTGTACTTTGGTTGCGCTGCTTTGTTGTACTTCTGGTGAATGAACGAAGGGAAAATAAATGATGCAGTGGTCTTCCATGCTGTGAATCAAATGCTCTGATAGAATAGGACTACTGTGGGGCGGGAAAAACTTCTCCTGGACACAACTTATACTGAAACAATATGGTGTATCGTGTCTGTGCTCAGGAAAAAGCATTCTGCTGATTTGAAAACCTGACATGCCTTACTTTCTGTGGGCCGTACCCTTGGTTGATCCATGGGGTCTTTGATTCGAGTTCCTTGCCTTTGAAACACTAGATTAGGGCTCAAGATCTTTTCTGATGTTCACAAAAGCTCCATAGCTTCTGTGCTAATACTCTTTGCCACTCATAAATGTCTCGGTCTGCAAAATATGGGCTTTAATGGTGCTGGAAGGATTCGCAGAGTTTGAACTCTGCTCTTATTAAATGCATGTCCTATCAGCCACCTTCTTTGACAATTTCATGGTAGTACCAGCTCCCAGATTCAATTCTGTCTGCGCAGCTCGCCATTAAAATGGTACACATGAACCAGGGAAGTTTTCCACCATTGATAACCATGCAAAACACACAAACGAGTTAAGTAAATCATGAATGGGGAGGCGGATGCAGTGGGACAACGAGAATGGATGTGCAGGTTGGTGGAATGATGGATAAATACTGCGGAATGGTAGAGAACGGGGGTGGTGAAAGGTTGGAGGAATACAGAACAAATTTTACGTGAAAACCTTAATAAACCCGACCTTTGAATGAATTTATGCAAATGGGATGGCGGAGGTACGGTGTGACACGTGGAGGTGACATGGCAAGACGGGGTTACGGTGGAACAGTCAACAGTGAGGGGAAAAAAAATCTGGACTGACAGATCTCAAAGGAGATCGATGGTTAACAATGCAGCGGAGGGCAACAATCGGTGTGCCGGGAGTATGGTGACCTTGGAATAAACCCCGCGCAACTCTATTGATCGATGACTGTTGGATGAAGCTCTCAAGATCTAACGGTTGACGTGAATTTTGCTGCGCGCCCTGGACCGAAAGATAACGTGCGATGGGAGGGCAGTTTTGCCATCATACAAGAGACAGGTGTCGAGCGTTGAATGGAATCGCCGGGCAATGGGGAAATATCACCCGAACCCTATCAGCGGTGCGATGGAAACCATATGGTTTTGGAACAGTGAAAACGGGCAGGGACCACCATGGCTGATACGTTTCAAACCATTGATGTGACGGTGAATGGACGGCGATGGCGCGGTCAGTGGCTTAAGCGGGTGAATTACAAGTGCTGCGGGTTTAAACGATAGCCGTTCGGTCTATATGGATCAACGGTTGGGAAAAAACATGATAAACATATGGGATAAGTGCCTCCAGGGCTAGCGCTTGGTCACAGTGCCGGGTTCCGTGGCGGGAAATATGCAGGGGACAAGGCTGAAAAGGGCTAGGACCCCAAATATGAAATATATAAATTTTACCCAATTTTAATGCATTTTAGGCCAGGGGAAAGGTAACGATAGGGAAATGAGGGGGATTTCTGAGATGGACAAGGGAGATATGGGGGAACAAGGGGAATTTGGAGAAAGGAACAAAGGGGTGATGATGAAGCATTTTGCAAGGGTATAAAGGGCAGAAAAAAGCCTTTAAGAGCATAATTCTTTATCATCAAGGCTTATCTGCTCAGAATCAGCAGAAGGAAACAATGGAAAAGGCAGGTACATGAAAAGGCTGCAAGGGTGATGTGTTTACTAGGGAAATGCATTCCTTGTAGGCTTATAGAACCAACTAGCCCCTTGCTTGCTTGTCAAGAAATTTATGAGGGGCTAACACTTGGTATCCAACATTGACAAGAGGCTGGACCAAAATGTGCTGAGGAACCGGCTATCTCGATCTGATATGATAGACTGTGGGATCCCAAAGTGTACCCACACTCGTTCAACGAAGAGTTTAGTAGTGGCTTCTGCTGTGATATTCTTCTTGCAGGCCTCCATGATGGCTATCTTCGAGAATCTGTCGACGACCACAAAAACACAGTCATTTCCCTACTTAGTAGAAGGAAGGCCCGACATGTAATCCATGGAGATGGATTCCCAAGGTCAACTAGGGGTAGGTAGCGGAGTATATAGGCCTTGCTTCTTGATGGTCGGTTTGGAAATGGCACAAGTAGTGCAAGATCTGATGTGCTTCTTGACATCCTTTCGAAGGTTCGGCAAATAGAAATACTTCTATAGGATTGCTACTATTTTCTCGACCCCGAAATGCCCAACAACTTGACTGTAGTGTGCTTCCCATATCATCTTGGCACACTCGCTTGAAGGAACACAAAGGTGTCCCAGGTGACATAAAAGTGCATCTTGGAGGTGAAAATTTGGTACTTGCGTACCCCTCAAGAGTGCCTTGTAAGTGTGGCTGAATTTTGGGTCACTCTCATAGAGAAGCGACCAATCAGAAGTCTCATGCCCACAAGAGTTGAGCACGGTGGTGAGCGCTAAGATCGGTGGTCGACTAAGTCAGTATGCAACATTATTGGTGCTACCCTTATTGTACTTGATGTTCAAATGAAACTGTTGTAGATATGTGGACCACTTATGATGGCGATCATTCTGCAACTTCCCTTGTGTCTATGTGAACTGCAAGGGCCGGTGGTCTATGTGGATGATTTTTTCCTTCCCCAAAATGTAATGCTTCCATTGTCGACAAGCTTGCACAATAGAATACATTTCTTTGTCATAAGTGGGATACTTGCGAATTGTGTCAGACAATGTCTCACTGTGATATGCCACTGGATGTCCCTGTTGAGTAAGAACTTCCCTAATATCATAGTCATAAGCATCTGTCTCGATCTCAAATGGCTGTTGCAAGTCTGGTAAAGTGAGCACTGGGGCAGAACAGAGGTGATTTTTCAATTCTGTGAACGCCTTCTATTGAGGTTCCGAACAAAAGAATTTTTCTATCGCTCCTCCCTTGGTGACTTAACTCAAGGGCCAAGTGATATGAGAGAATCCCAACACGAACCTCCGGTAGAAATTAGCAAGACCCAAAAAGCTGCGAAGCTCTATTATAGTAGTTGGGGCTGGCCAATTCCGAATGACTTGGATCTTGGCTAGATCCACATGCACCCCCCTTTCATCAATAATGTATCCCAGATATTGAACCTGGGTCATGCCAAAAGTGCACTTCTCTAGATTGGCACACAACTTGTGTTGTCGTAGTGTTTGGAGGACTTGTCAGATGTGGTGAAGGTGCTCTTCCCAAGTCTGGCTGAAGATCAGAATGTCGTCCAAGTACACCACTACAAATGAGTTGGTGAATGGCCGCAATGTCTCACTATGATATGCCATTGGATGTCCTTGTTGAGTAAGAACTTCCCCAATAACATAGTCATAGGCATTTGTCTCGATCTCAAATGGCTGTTGCAAGTCTGTTAAAGTGAGCACTGGGGCAGAACAGAGGTGATTTTTCAATTCTGTGAACGCCTTCTATTGAGGTTCCGACCAAAATAATTTTTCTCTCACTCCTCCCTTGGTGACTTAACTCAAGGGCCAAGTGATATGAGAGAATCCGAACACGAACCTCCGGTATAAATTAGCAAGACCCAGAAAGCTGCAAAGCTCTGTTATAGTAGTTGAGGCTGGCCAATCCCGAATGACTTGGATCTTGGCTGGATCCACATGCACCCCCCTTTCAACAATAATGTATCCCAGATATTTAACCTGGGTCATGCCAAAAGTGCACTTCTCCAGATTGGCACACAACTTGTGTTGTCGTAGTGTTTGAAGGACTTGTCAGATGTGGTGAAGGTGCTCTTCCCAAGTTTGGCTGAAGAATAGAATGTCATCCAAGTACACCACTACAAATGAGTTGGTGAATGGCCGCAAGATGTCGTCCATCATCCTCATGAAGTTTGCAGGAGCATTCGTCAACCTGAAAGGCATGACCAGCCATTCGAAAAGGCCTTCCTTGGCTTTGAAGGTAGTCTTCCACACATCAGAGGGTTGAATCGGTACCTGGTGATACCCCGACTTAAATTCAATCTTGCTGAAATATTTTGCACCTTTGAGTTGGTCTAGAAGGTCATCAATCCGTGGGATTAGGTACCTATTCCAGATAGTGATCTTGTTCAACACTCGATAGTCAATAAAGAGTCTCCACGTCCCATCGTTCTTATGTACCAACATGATCGGGCTCCCACAAGGCGATGAACTTGGTTAGATATGAACTTTCTGCAACAGATCCTAAATCTGCCTATTTGATTTCATCGTTCTCCAAGACAGAGTGTCGATAGATCAGTCCATTGGGTAGTGGCGCACCTGGGGTCAGATCAATCAGGTGCTTGACCTGACAGTGCAGAGGAACCCGTGTGGGTGAGGTGAAGATTTCCCCATACTCCACCACAACCTTATCCATTTGTTGTTTTCGTGCAGAGGAGCCTTGTCTAGAGGTTGTGGCCACAGTCTTCTTCTTGCCCTGGCGGCGGATCATCAAGAAAATGAATTTCCTGGTTTGGGAAATGAGCTTACTGCATTGTTTTGTAGTAACCAAAGAGATAGCAGCAGGAGGTGGTACCTTTGGTATCCTGTACAACTTATTTCCTAAAGTAACAATAACAGTGTGAGGCCAAGAATCATACACAGCATGACACTTCCACAAGTATTTTTGTCCTAATAATACATCAGAAACATCAATAGGAGCAACGTCACATAATACCTCATCTGTGAAGGGCTTGATGCTATAGGGAAGGCAGCACTGCTGGCTGACATAGAGATCTTGTCCTTGGTGAAGCCACCTGATGGTGTATGGATGTGGGTGAGATGTGGTCGGTAAGGCCAACCACTTCACGACATCTACCAAAATGAGGTTCTTTTGGCTCCCATTGTTGACAATGAACTATACCGGGGAGCCCTTTACCCACATCTAGGAGTGGAAGAGACGTTCCTCCTCCTATGAATCTTCCGGTTCCTCCTTCTGGATCTTCGTAGTGGCAACAGTGGCATTAGGCTCCGCATCAATAATCTGTTTCCATTTTTCATTCCCCTTGTCAGGTTCTAATTCAGAGTCAGAGCATGCATCTGAATCAGAAGCCTGCATCTCGGCCACCAGCGACTGCTTGGCCCAACACTCACTTGTGTTGTGAGTGGAGCTCTTATGGAACTCACACCACTTTCCCGTGTCCTTCTTTGGCTTCGCGGTGTTTTTATTTGCTTGTGGCTTCGACATCTTGTCTTGAGTTTCCGTGCCTTGGCTCTGTCCTTTGTTCTGCGGTTTGGGAGCACCTTTCCCTTGCTTTTGGTTCACAGATCCAAAGTCTCGCTTCTTCTGTTTGAATTTCTGCTCAATCTTGGCAGCATACTGGTATGTCGTACCAAGCGAGGAGATGTCGAGGAACTCCATTTCCTCCTGAACATATCTATGCAGAAAACTGTGATACTTTAGCACCAGATGTTTCTCTGAATATTTGATACCCAACTTGGTGCACAGTGTATGGAACAGATTCGCCAGCTCATGCACATCTTGATCCCTTTGTTGCCGCAGCATGGTCCATTGTATGTACTTGTCCTCATAGCTCCCCACGGGATAGTATTTTTCCTAGATGGCGTCTTGGAAATAATTCCAAGTGGGTACGATCGAGAACAGAGAGGGTTCTATCTTGTCCTTTTTCTCTCCCACCAGTCCTTGACATGGGGGGCAGCTTTGAGGAGTGTAAAAATAATCTTCTCCCTGTCGGAAAAGTCATGAACCAAAAAATATCCTTCTAATAGATTCAACCATCTATCTACGACATCTTCATCTATTTGACACTCAAATATGGGAATGTCAAAATTTACTTGTACCTTAAAAGGAGTCGCACCTCCAGAGTGGCCGCTGGATGCAGATGCGCCTCCGGTGGGCAGACGTTGAAGGATCTGGGCAAACTTTCCATCAACATGTTCCTTTGTTTTTCGAGGGCCTCCTTGAGAAATATTTTGTTAGGATCTCCTGCTCCGTCATCTTTTTTTTCATCCCCCATGGCCGTCCGTCGGGGTTTGCGAGGTTGATCTTGCAAAGGTTCCACCAGATCGAGCCCTAACTCCTCATACCCCGACCTCATTGGGGACATGCAAAGAAGGATCAAGAAAAAAGTAGACCCCTCTGATACCACTGATCCGGATTTATGCAAGAACGCAACATAATAAAAACATAACCATAAATACATAGATGTAGTGGAAATAACACTTCATTTCATTAATATCAAAGAACTAAAATTTGCTTACAGACAGAATGGAAATAAAACTAGCTAGGGCGATGGTAGCTATCTCTGAGAAGAGATGTGGCATCTACAGGCCTTTGAAATGAGTTACAATGAGGCTTGAGGGCCTATTTATTATTGAGAAATGATGGAGAACTCTAAACATCCAAAAACCTAACCCTAGGAGATGAAGCACCAAAACTATAGGCCCCATTTGGGTAAATTGGTGTTTCAACTTCCCAGGGACGTAACTTTGGCATTCTATCCCCTTTTGAAACACATGATACATCATTAGAAATATATATCCGAGGATTACAACTTTCACCATCAATATCCATTTTGGAATGGGAACGAAATGATATTCGCTGGAGGCGCGATGCCCAAAAAACGTCGTTTAGTGCCTCAAAACGTCTCTGGAAGTTCAGGACCTGAAAAACTACTAAAAATAGGAAGTTGTGCCAAACTGAAAAACTGAAAGAGACAATGGTGGGGCCCCAAGTGGAATAGGTGGGTGGTCACTAATATCCACCTGGATCATTCCTCGCCCCTTAGGAAGAAATGGTCCCCATTGCGTTGAGTTCCTCCATGAGATGAGGAAACTTCTGCTGAACTTGGTCCCTGGTGAACCACTTGCCTTGGTGCAGGAGTTGGACAGCTTTGACAACCTGATACAGTTGGATATTCTGCTGGCGAGTGCTCTTTATTTTCATGTCCATGATACAATTTGTGGTGGCCTGTTCCAGCAGTCTGGGTTTAAATCTGTTGGTGTGAGTTGTTCTGCAATATTTGAGGTGTCCAGTAGAGGTGGGAAATAAAGACGAAGGTGATCCACATTGAAGAATGGGTCCAGAGCAATGAATTGTGGAATACTGAGCTCGAAGGCATTGTTACCTACAGCCTTGGTGATGGTGTACGACCCGTATCGGAGCAGACGAAGCTTGCGGTGGGGTCCAGTGAGGTGCTCCTTCTGCAAATGTAGCCATACTTTGTCGCCCACCTGGAAGTTGTGTGGCACCCGATGTTGATCATGGCGTTGCTTGTACTTGGCATTGGCTCTATCCAATATATCATGAACCTATTGGAAGATGTATTGAATGCGCTCGATGAAGCTACTTTATTTGTCAACTTCAGATTGGACATGAGCTGAATCGGCCTGAGTAGCTGCAAATGATATGGCTACATCAATAAGACATAGTGGCTGGAATCCCAAGCCCACCTAAAAGGGGTTATGGTCGATTGAACTGTGGAGAGCCCGATTATAACTATGTTGTACATATGGGAGGCTCTCATCCCATGTGCGTGGATGCTTTGAATTGTACATGCGCAGAATGTGTACAATCATTCTGTTGATGAACTCTTTCTGGCCATCTGTTTGGGGATGGAAAGCTGTGGACTTGGTGAGCTTGGTATCCAACATTGACCAGAGGCTGGAAAAAAATGTGCTGAGGAACCTGCTATCTCGATCTAATATGATAGACTATGGGATCCCAAAGTGCACCCACACTCCTTCAAAGAAGAGTTTAGTAGTGGATTCTACTATGATATTCTTCTTGCAGGCCGCCATGATGGCCATCTTCGAGAATCTATCGACGACCACAAAAACACAGTCATTTCCCTTCTTAGTAGAAGGTAGGCCCGACATGTAATTCATGGAGATGGATTCCCAAAGTCGACTAGGGGTAGGTAGCGGAGTATATAGGCCTTGCTTCTTGATGGTCGGTTTGGCAATGGCACAAGTAGTGCAGGATCTGATGTGCTTCTCGAAATCCTTTCGAAGGTTCGGCCAATAGAAATAATTCTGCATGATTGCTACTATTTTCTCGACCCTGAAATGCCCAGTGACTCGACTGTAGTGTGCTTCCCATATCGTATTGGCACGCTCGCTTGAAGGAACACAAAGGTGCCCCAAGTGACATAAAATTTCATGTTGGAGGTGAAAATTTGGAACTTACGTACCCCCCAAGAGTGCCTTGTAAGTGTGGCCAAATTCTGGGTCACTCTCATAGAGAAGTGGCCAATCAGAAGTCTCATTCCCACAAGAGTTGAGCACAGTGGTGAGCGCCACAATCGGTGGTCGGCTGAGGCAGTCTGCAACATTATTGGTGCTACCCTTCTTGTACTTGATGTTCAAATGAAACTGTTGCAGATATGTGGACCACTTCTGATGGCGATCATTCTGCAACTTCCCTTATGTCTGTATGAACTGAAGGGGTCGGTGGTCTGTGTGGATGATTGTTTCCTTCCCCAAAATGTGATGCTTCCATTGTCGACAAGCTTTCACAATGGAATACATTTCTTTTTCATAAGTGGGATACTTGCGAACTGTGTCAGATAATGTCTCACTGTGATATGCCACTGGATGTCCCTGTTGAGTAAGAACTGCCCCAATAGCATAGTGAGAGGCATCTGTCTCGATCTCAAATGGCTATTGCAAGTCTGGTAAAGTGAACACTGGGGCAGAACAGAGGTGATTTTTCAATTCTGTGAACTCCTTTTGTTGAGGTTCCAACCAAAAGAATTTTTCTCTCGCTCCTCCCTTGGTGACTTGACTCAAGGGCCAAGTGATATGAGAGAATCCCAACACGAACCTCCGATAGAAATTAGCAAACACCCAGAAAGTTGTGAAGCTCTGTTATAGTAGTTGGGGCTGGCCAATCCCAAATGACTTGGATCTTGGCTAGATCCACATGCACCCCCCTTTCATCAATAATGTATCCCAGATATTGAACCTAGGTCATGCCAAAAGTGCACTTCTCTAGATTGGCACACAACTTGTGTTGCCGCAGTGTTTGGAGGACTTGTCTGATGTGGTGAAGGTACTCTTCCCAAGTCTAGCTGAAGATCAAAATGTCATCCAAGTACACCACTACAAATGAGTTGGTGAATGGACGCAAGATGTCATCCATCATCCTCATGAAGGTACCCCGACTTCAAGTCAATCTTGCTGAAATATTTTGCACCTTTTAGTTGGTCCAGAAGGTCATCAATCTGTGGGATCAGGTACCTATTATAGACATTGATCTTGATCAGCGCCCTATAGTCAATACAAAGTCTCCATGTCCCATCCTTCTTCTGTACCAACACGATCGGGCTCCCACAGGGCGATGAACTTGGTCAGATGTGACCTTTCTGCAGCTGCTCCTGAATCTGCCTCTTGATTTCATCGTTCTCCAGAACAGAGCACTGATAGATCGGTCCATTGGGTAGTGGCACACCTGGGGTTAGATCAATTGGGTGCTTGACCTGACAGTGCAGAGGAACCCCTATGGGTGAGGTGAAGATGTCCCCATACTCCTCCACAACCTTATCCATTTGTTGTTGTCATGCAGAGGAGCCTTGTATGGAGGTCATGGCCACAATCTTCTTCTTGCCTTGGGGGCTGATCATCAGGAAAATGAATTTCCTGCTTTGAGAAATGAGCTGACTACATTGTTTTGCTGTAACTAAAGAGATAGCGGCAGGAGGTGGTACCTCTGGTATCCTATACAACTTATTTCCCAAAGTAACAATAACAGTCCAAGGACGAGACTCATACACAGCATGACGGTTCCAAAAGTATGGTTGTCCTAATAATACATCAAAAACATCGATAGGAGCAATGTCACATAATACCTCATTCGTGAAGGGCTTGATGCTATAGGGAAGGCGGCACTGCTGGCTAACGCGGAGATCTCGTCCTTGGTGAAGCCACCCGATGGTGTATGGATGTGGGTGAGCTATGGTCAGCAAGCTTAACCGCTTCATAGTGTCTACCGAAATGAGGTTCTTTTCACTCCCATTGTCAACAATGAACTGTACCAGGGAGCCCTTTACCCACATCTAGGTGTGGAAGAGACGTTCCTCCTCCTCCGGATCTTCCAGTTCCTCCTTCTAGATCTTCGTAGTGGAAACAGTGGCATTAGGCTCCGCATCAATAATATATTTCCCTTTGTCATTTCCCTTGTCAGGTTTTGATTCAGAGTCAGAGCATGCATCTGACTCAGGAGCCCGCATCTCCGCCACCAGCGACTACTTGGCCCGACACTCACTAGCTCTTATGGAACTCACACCACTTTCTCGTGTCCTTCTTTCGCTTTGGGGTGTTGTTCTTTGCTTGTGGCTTCAACAAGTTTTCTTGAGTTGCAATGCCTTGGCTCTGTCCTTTGTTCTGCGGTTTGGGAGCACCTTTCCCTTGCTTTTGATTCGTAGATCCAAAGTCTCGCTTCTTCTGTTTGAATTTCTGCTCAATCTTGGCAGCATACCGGTATGCTGTACCAAGCGAGGAGATGTCAAGGAACTCCATTTCCTCCTGAATGTATCCGTTCAGAAAATTGTGATACTTTAGCACCAGATTTTTCTCTAAATCTTTGATACCCAACTTGGTGCATAGGGTATGGAACAGATTCGTTAGCTCATGCACATCTTGATCCCTTTGTTGCCCCAGCGTGGTCCATTGTATGTACTTGTCCTCATAGCTCCCCATGGGATAGTATTGTTCCTTGACGAAATCTTGGAAAGAATTCCATGTGGGTACGACCGAGAATAGAGAGGGTTCTGTCTCATCCTTTTTCTCACAGTGGGTTTCCCATCCAGTCCTTGACATGGGGGGCAGCTTTGAGGAGTGCAAAAATAATCTTCTCCCTATCGGAAAAGTCATGAACCTAGAAATATCATTCTAATAGATTCAACCAAATATCTATGACATCTGCATCTATTTGACCCTCAGATATGGGAATGTCAAAATTTACTTGTACCTTAAAAGGAGTTGCACCTCCAGAGTGGCTGCTGGATGCAGATGCGCCACCGGTGGGCAGTCGTTGAAGGATCTAAGCAAAATTATCCATCATCATGTTCATTTGTTTTTCGATGGCCTCCTCGCGCAATATTTTGATAGGATCTCCTGCTCCCTCATCTTTCTTTTCGTCCCCCATGGGCGTCCGTCGAGGTTTGCGAGGCTGATCTTGAAAAGGTTCCACCAGATCGAGCCCTAACTCCTTATACCCCGACCTCGTTGGGGACATGCAAAGAAGGATCGAGAAAAAAGCAGACCCCTCTGATACCACTGATTTGGATTTATGTAGGAACGCAACAGAATAAGCACATAACCATAAATACAAATATGCAGCGGAAATAACACTTCATTTCATTAATATCAAAGAACTGAAATTTGCTTACAGACAGAATGGAAATAAAACTAGATAGGGCACTAGTAGCTATCTCTGAGAAGAGATGTGGCAGCTACAAGCCTCTGAACTGAGTTACAATGAGGCTCGAGGGCCTATTTATTATTGAGAAACAATGGAGAACTCTAAACATCCAAAAACCTAACCCTACGAGATGAAGCGCCAAAACTATGGGCCCCGTTTGGATAAATTGGTGTTTCAACTTCCTAGGGACGTAACTTTGGCATACTATCTCCATTTGATGCACATGATACATCATTAGAAATATATATCCTAGGGCTACAACTTTTGCCATGAATATCCATTCCAAAAGGGAATGATATTCGCTAGAGGCACGATGCCAAAAAAAGTCGTTTAGGGCCTCAAAACAGCTCTTGAAGTTCAGGACCCGAAAAACTGCTAAAAATAGTAAGTTGTGCCAAAACTGAAAAACTGAAAGAGACAATGGTGGGGCCCCAAGTGGAATAGGCGGGTGGCCACCAATATCCACCTGGATCAGAAACATTCAAGTGAGCGCATTTTATTTGTTACGATTATTTTTCCTGATGCGATGAGTTTCGTTCTATAAACTCTAGCTGTGTTCTCGACTATCGATCTTCTAACATCTAACAGCCAGCGCTTATCCCACGACGCGCCCATCCCCTCTCCATTTACCCATCCAATCACACATGAGCTGTCGATCTGTCTCTAGATGAAATGGTGGTCACTTAATTGCACCGTCGCAGCACCCAATCCCATCGCATTTGACCTCTGCCGATTGGCGAGTCCCGATTTGATCTGAGCCGTCCATCCCGCATGATCCTACGGTCCATATTTCTCCTCACTTCACTCTTTTTCCCCCCATCTTTCCCCCTCGGTTAAAATCTCCACCATAGATTCTTCTGCCAATTCAATGGCCCTGATGTAATCGCACATTAAAACTCAGAGTTTATGACCCCGCCTCCCTCCGATGCAATTGGATCTCCGTCGTCAATCCCTTTGGATCCAATGGCCCTAATTCTCTCCACCCTTTCACATACCCCTCTGTTTCCCCTGCTCCCTCTTTAATCTTTACCATCCATTCATTAGATCTGATGGCTGAGATTTAACCTGCCTTTGACTTTTCACCACCTAACCAACCATGCACTTTCCCTTGTCGTGCTTCATCCTCCCTGTTTGATCTTTTCACCCCATATCCAACGGTCAGCATGCATATCGTGTTATTTTGGCATTCAGGCTTTAACGCTACAAATTTATGCGATGAAGGCAGTTTTATTTTTCCACATGTCTTGTAGCGACGTATATCGCGTTTTTTGGGAAAATTTTTAAAACCACTCTAAAGGCACGCGACACCAGCGGTTTTTCCCACTAATACCACTTTTCCCCTTTGGCTCCTGAAATCCTCATCATTTAATCCTAGCCATTTATTTTTTTATCTAGCGACTTGCATTGCATCGCGTCCCCTTCTATCTCCCTTCCATCGGATCTTTACAGAGTTCATCCAACAGTCCCCACCGTTGATCGCCTTCTGTGATCCAACGGCCCATAATAAATCGCCCTCTGCCTGTCAGGTCCCACTCCCTAAAGGCCTCTATTTCATTCATTTTTTCCCTTTTCCCTTTTTTTTCACCCAAAGTTAAACCTTTGCGTTTTAAATGCTAAGTCTTATGTCTCCCGTCTAACCTCCCTCCACGATCAATCCTAACCATTGATCTCATATGCCTGTCTAATCCAACAACCTATGAACATCTTTACACCAAGATTTCATTAGCCCTATTCTTCACCATTCTGCAGTGATTTTCTTTGGTTTTTCACCTGCATCTTCCAGCCTAGAGGCCTCCACAGTAATCTTCCGCCACTCCCCGGATTTGATAATGAGTTATTGTATTGTGCAGGGTTTACAAAGTGAGAAATTCACGTTGTATCTATAGTCACGGTCATTATGACTTAGGGCGTAGAGAGACCAGTTAGTAAAGTGGAAAAGAGTATCAGTGAAGATATTAAAAGGGATTTAAATCCTGCAATTGAAAACTTAACGCTTTAATCCCATGTTTCAAAGGATAGGACGCAGTTTGAAGACTAAAGCAAACTGATAAGGCATATCAATGCTACATAATAGCAGAGCGTATTTTCTCAGAAATTACACCTTCCGAACAACATCCTCCTTGCCTCCTCAAGCCCTTAAACAGTTAAGTACACTGAAAAAAGCTTCTTAAAGACTGTTAGGACCAAAATTATGGAGCATGGAAAGACCTGCAGACCTTTCTGTCCTGGTTACTTATTTCAGAAGACTACGCAGAGTACCAAACAACCATAAGGACTTCAAAGAACACATCCAAGGTCAAATATCGACTTGACAAAGACTCCCAGACCATACTACAGAGTACATACAGAAATGCAGAGCCATTAAGCAGAGTGGGCTCAGCCTTCTTCCTCCACTCTGTCTTAATGAATCAATTAAATGTAAATATGCTACTACTTCTATTCATTTTCCTATAAGAACTCCCGTAGAACATATTGTTGTGGTTGTTGTTGTTGTTAGTTATAGGGATTCATTTGACTATTAGAATAGTTTTTTGGGGGAGAGCAGTTGAGTAGTTTGTAATTTAGTAGGCCGAGAGAAGAAAGTTTGGATTATATCAGCTATTGAGCTTAGTGTATGTGATTGGTTTTGCGCATCAATTAATCAATAAATTTCACAGGATCCTGGTCTATATTACAGGTGATGTTTCCTGTCATTATTTCATTTTAATCATGTTGTTCATATTTCTCTGATAAGAATCAGTAAATCAGGCTTAAGATATACCCCTGCATGGTACCCTAATGCCCACTACTCTTCTTGTCTTTGATGTTTTCCGCTTAATGTGTATCTGAGAGAAAATTCATGTAATTTAACTAGTTAAAGAGGTTGGTCTGACCCATGCTTACTGATGTGCAAGTTTGGGGTTTGCTGCTTGGATGTTCTTGTTGGGTTTGAGCTGGAAGAATTGGGATATCAGGGATTTAGTGCTAGCCCTATCCACTGGGGTCCTTTTCCAACATATTGGCCTGTCTAAGATCCCTTGGAGCTAGTGTCAAAGCATTGAAGGTTCAAAGTCCTTCTCTGATCTTAGGCCTAGCTCTATGTTTGAATCTTAAGTGTTTTCCCTTTGAGAGTATGCTGAAATCAGGCCTAGAGTTAAATGACCTCTGACCTGATCTTAAGCTGCCTTTATGTCTTTCCATTTCACTCCTTATTGTTCCATCCCATAATCTATCTAGAAGATCCTTTAGTACAGATGACTTGCCCTATGGAAAGCCTTGTTAGTTGTTATGCAAGTAATTCCCTTTCATGACTCCATAGCCCAATGGATGACACTTTCTTGACCTATCTTCTTTTGCCAAAACATCCTGCTGCTTTGTTCCTTTCCATTCTATTTAACCTTCTCAGTTAATGATCTCTGACTCAAACCAACAACCAAATCATTTAAAACCCCCCTTTGTGCTTCATACCTAGCCTAATACCTCATTTTGAGCTTCTTTGTATCTTATAGAGAGATCCCTCTCCAAATCCAAGAGGCCTAGATCTTAGGATCCCAAAGTGGTTTTGATGTTGTTCGGTATTTTGGTCTTGCCAATCTGGCCAAAACACTGGAACCCCAACACCCAGCACCAAACATATAGCCCCTGTTGCATTGGAATTTCCTTTAAACCCACATCTTTCTTTGCAAAACTTCTCGCCCTAATAGCAATGCCCCGACAAAATCTACGCCGTGGATCCATAGGATTCGACGGTCCTCGTTTCATCCCACCTCTAACCCATCGCACCTCCTCTCCCATCCTCCGATCGCTCGAATATCCATCTAGCCATCCCCGTCGTTGATCTTAAAAGATCAACGGCCACCATGCCTCCCTTTCTTCCCCTATCCCCTCGACATAATTCTATATTTTCACCCCTATAATAAAATCTCCACCGCCGATCTATAAAATCCAATGACCCTCCTTTAACCCGACAAACCAACTCCTCTAGACCCACCTCCCACTGTGAAAAACATCTCCCAATCATTTCTTGACACCCGACTTCCATTATTTTTCTACGCCGTACACCTCTCTCCATCGCGCTCTCCCATAGCCGTTGGATCTCCCCCCCCAGATCCAACGGTCTACATTACATTTCGCATGATTTTTCCATCCGGGGTTTAACCTCCCAAAGTCGTGCGAGAACACTGGTTTTGTAAGGGAAAAGTGTCACGGAATGGTTGCTCCGGGAAAAACCATTTACCGCCCGAATCGAACGCGAAAACCGCCAGCGGTATTTCTAAAACCGCCAAGCTATATTTCGCACCAAATATGGTTTTTTAAACCAGATTTTCTTGGTTTTTCTCCACATAATCTCCTCTGCCTGCATTTCATCTCCTCTTCATATGCCCCTCTGCCTCCGCCAGCCTTTGCATGCAATTTTTCCAACCCTGTATGGTTTTATGACGTGTTTTATTGGTTTTTATAGGTTTTGATAGTAGTTCTTAAGGCCGAAAGTCCATCCTACAGTCCATAAAAGGACGAGCTAGAAGGTGACAACCTTTGCGGTCCAATTAGAGGCCATATCACACAGAAAAGGGATGAAGGGGTTGAGTTCCAAAGGTTAATCAGTGTTTCATGGACATCGATCACACAATAAACCCTCTAAAGCGCCAAAGCCACCTGCACACACAACGAAGAAAAAAATATTAAATATTGAAGGTTTGAGCTTAAAGTCAAGGGCTAAAGTGAAAAATTCAAAGATTAAAAGGCTTAATCCATGGTTTGAAGGGTTAAACGCCTTGAATAAAGCCCGAAGATAGTTATAAAGGCCTGAAAGCAAGGTTAAAGGTTAATACGATGGATTAAAGATATAAGGCCCAAAAATCAATTAAAGAAAGGCATGAAGGCTGAAAACCAAAGAAAAGTGATGATTAACAGTAAACACAATCAACAAAAAAAGTTTAAAGGCCCGAAGATGATTATTAATCCTTAAAACAAGATCAAGGCCTAAATTAGTGTTTGAAGCCACATAAGTTGAAAAATCAACTAAGAGAGCCTCCAAATGCCACATCATTGAGGCAATTACTCCTCAAAATGCCACATATAGACCTTTTTCACCTAAAAAGAATACACAGTTAAAGCACAGTCAGAGATATTTTCCAAAGACAGCTCGGAATTAATTGCCAGCCTACCAAGAGCCCCCAGAGTCAACAAAAGTGACTGAAGTTGATGAAATTTAATGTAATAATCAATTGGCAGAGTTAAAACATTTGAAAAATTCTCCATTTGGCCCTTCAAAGGCCGAGAAGCAATTTCTCTATATTAATTGAATAGAGAGACCTTTATTTCACTCCACCTCCTCATTATTCTATAAATACTTCTCTAGAAGACATTATTGAGGTTGGTCTTTGTCTACTCATTGATTATAAATAGCTATTGAGGCTTCTGAAGCTCTATTTTGTAATAGAAGAAAGATAGGCTAAGATGAGAAGTTTGAAGTTGTAAAGAGCCACTAGACTTGAAGATTGTAACTGGTTTGAACTTCAAATACAAAAGCTGATTTATGGGATCCTGGTCTATGTCAATGGTGATGTTTTTCTTATTGTAATTGTTTTTTTTCTCATGTTTTCCGTACTATCCATCTTCTCTGATAAAGAACAAAAAATATAGATTAGGATTTACTGTCAAGTACCCTAAATCTCACTGATAAATCTTTATCTTTATGTTTTATGCTAATTGTGTATTTAAGGATAATTCAATAGAGTGTGATCAGTCAAAGAATGTTGGTGAGCCCTCGTCTTGCTGAGTAAAACTTGATATTCTGTCCTTGAATGTTCCTGAAAAGTTTGCTAAGTAAGGTTGAACTAGGGAAGTCTATGGTTAGCCTTGTCCCCTAGTTTCTTCTCCAACAGTTTCTTTGAAAAGTTCCCCTAAGAGTATGTCAAAAGTAGGCTAGTTTAAAAGTACTTACCTAATATTAGACTAATTTTTATGTTCATCATGAATGTTTCCCTTTTAGAATATGCTGAAAGCAGGCTAAGTTAAAAGTCTTTACTTGACCTTAAGCTGTTATTTTTTTTTTAATGTTTTCCTTTAAAAGTATATCAAAAGTAGGCTAGTTTAAAAGTACTTACCTGATCTTAGGTTGCTTTGTGTCTTTCCTTAGAGTATGCTGAAAGTAGGCTAGGTTAAAAGTCCTTACTTGATCTTAAGTTGGTCTTTGTTTTCTTATATGTTTGCTTCTTTCACTACACTTTAATGCTTCATACCATAAATCAACTTAAAGAGATCTGTTGACATCGATGAATTTCCCCATAGACCACTCTTGAAACCTGTTGTCCAATTAAAACCCTTTTGTGACTCCATAGCCCAATGGATTGATACTGTTTCTTACCTATCTTATCAGTTGAACCTTTTTCTACCTACTCACACCTTCACCCCTCAAAATACTTCCTTCATTTTAATGATATTCATCCCAACCAAAACAAAAAAACCCTTGTGCTTTATAACTAGCCTAATATCATATCATAAGCCTTAAGGATCATATCTTTGAAAACACTTATATAGAGAGATCCCTCTCTGAATCTAGGAGGGCTAGATCCTAAGATTCCAAAGTGGTTTTGATGTTGGCTCTGTAGCATTTGTACTTGCCAATCCTACAAACTACGGAGACCTAACAGAGTGGCGACCATACTAGGGAATTATTGAGTAATAGATAACTTCACAACTCAAATAACCCCTATTTTTAATGAAACAATTGTCACCAAGATTGGTTTTTATTGATTGTTGATGGTGAACAACAACCAAACCTTGAAAATAACTAAAACCTTCACCTGGTGACTCCATGGGTATTCAGTAGGCCTGCTGACCCCACTGGTTTTTCCTAAAACTCCACTGGGAAAACCTTTCATCATAACATCATTCAAACTCAGTTAAGAATACTTTGAAGATTGATTTTTTCATTGAAAAATATTAGTTAGCCTTTCAAATACTGTCATATTTGGCTAAACCTTTCTCAATATTGGGTCTCAAAACTCCACATAGTGGCTTCTAGAAGAGTTTATACTAGAACCTATCCTGACCCAAATCCTCCTGAGATAGTTGATAATCCAAAAAGTGTCCTTAGGAAATCTCCTAAATCTAAGACTTCAACTGTTGTCAGACCAATCACTAGAGCCAATTTTGTCCCTCAAAACCTCTTATCTCTGCAAGATACACAAGTTGACTTAAGAAACCCATCTAGAACTAAGTCACTTAGCAATATAGATCATATATACTTCGAGCCGTCACATTCACCCCAAAAAAGTGGTGAGCATAATGATAGTAGAGAAACCACCCCACCTGATCTGCATTTGCTTCATAATTTTGGTTTCTCTCATCCTAGATCTGCTCAACAGTCTCTTGTTGGTCCATCCACTTCTGTTATCCATACATCCACTATTAAAACTACTCCATTCCATCATCCCCCTCCTATATTACATCCTCCACCTGTAAACCCCCCACTTTTTCCACAAACTCTTATCATGGCAACATGGTATGCTCCTCTAGTCCTTCCTTTACCTTGTAATGTTCCAAATTTTGCAATAATGTAATTGGAACATTAATTTTACTTTTATGATAATAAAAGGGAATAAAATGGGTAAGGGATCCCATGTAGAAGCATAATAAAACTATCCTAAGGTGCATGATTCATATAAGTGGCTAAATTTGGCATTCCCTAGCGTGAAAAGGGCCAAAGGCAAGTTAACTAGACCATGGTTGACCAAGTCAACAATGTGGCTTAAAGGAGAAGATTGCTCATGAAGACTGCGCAGTTGGAAATGAGGGAAATTTGAAATGAGAGAAACCATAATGTGAGTGGGGTCCATGGCAAGGAAGAATTCCTTGCATAAAAAGGTGAAGGAGAGCCATTGTTCATTTTCATGTTTGAGAATTCGATTTTGCAGCTCTCTTCAGTTGTTCAACTGAGATAGCTTGTGCTGCTTAGCACCAGGGAGATTTCTGTTTAGAAGTATTCTCTTCTTCCTTGGGAGGCCTAGGAGGAATTTTTCTTCATCTTCCTCACATCCAGGCTTGAGGCCAAAGCAATCTATTTCAGCTACAACGTTTCAGTTGGGCAGATTCATTGGAGTTGCTGGAGGTAGCAGTGAGGGATCACCATCCCACCATTTCCTGAGCTAGTTTTGAAGAGGATGAGTTCTTCTTCTCTAAGAAACTAGAAAAGGACATTTATGGAGCTTTATTACAGATTTTTGCATAGGGCCAAATGTTTCATCTCAGCCCCAGTGTAGTCACTCCCTCTTACAACGTTATTTTCAGAGGGCATTTGCAGGAGGATTCACCACAGGGATTGGACAGTGTAATCTTCAGTGAAATGGGTAGCCTTTCACTTAGAATATAATTGGAGGAGGTTGCTATTTTTTTTGCAACATATTTCCCCTTCTCCATTCATGTATTATTATTGAGTTGCAATAGTTGCCCAGCTACTCCGACATTTTGGTATTTTATCATTTTGTACATGTATTGTAGCCAATCCTTCTAAGGATTGTTAGTTAGTTATTTTCAGGGGTCTAGAGCTTTCTCCCCCTCATTTATTGAGATGATAATGATATATCATCATATTTCATATTATATATAGTAGTCTCCTCATGTAACTACGCAGTAAGGGCTAAGGAAACAACTTGTAGCAGTGCAGTCTTGAGTTTTCATGCATATTCTGAATTGAGGCTATCTTGAGAGGTTTCTTCCTCAAAATTTGTATATTATTTGTTGCTGCTACTTATATATCAGATTTATACTCTTCTTGCATTTTATGAGCATTATTTCATTATTTCTGCTATTCATTATCGAGGTTCAAGTGTTGCTGTAGCTCATCTCTTTGAGCAAGGATCTTCCTGAAGGAAGAAAAATTTGCATAGCTATAGGTAGAGTCTGAGTAAGGGCTAGGAAGCCTCTGATTCTCGTCCTCTCTTTAGAGGTGAAATAACTGGTAAAATCCCTCTTATTCCATCTCTGACATAGCCTTGTTAATATTTCCGAAAAATGAACATTTAAGTGGTGAAAAATTCTGCTGATTTCCATTTCGGGACATTACAGTGTTATCAGAGATTTGAACTTGGCTCAACCTGTGAAGTTATAATTTCAGAGAAGAAAATGCTAGAATGATGTAGAGGATGAGATTAATCTCATCAATTTTTAGATCCAGCAACAACCTCTCCAAGGAGGTTGAGGAGATAGAGAAAGGAGAAGAGAAAGGACCATGCACTTCCTATTCTCACAAAGAAGCAGAGCAGAAGCATGAAGATCACTTGGAATTTGAAGTTCTAAGTGGGTACCTTTTTGAATATAGAAAAAACCCTAGAGTCTTCCAAGAGACTCTAGCTTTCCCTCACTATATTCAGTAGAAGGAGGAAAGAATACCCTACACTCATGGGATGATGAAAGGCAATAGATTTTTGTTGTCTACATTTGATGGGTCACTTACATGTGCAACAGAAGTTTGGGTGAATAAGCTAGAGGCTTTCTTCCTAATACATCCTGTGGTAGACAGAGAGGCTGTAGCAATTGTAGTGTTGAACCTTGAGGGAGAAGAAAAGGCTTGGTGGTTCAGCTATGGGAGGTATGCAAGGGTTTCCACTCTTGCTTATTTTTCTCATACATTGATCAGATTATTTGGCCAAAGGAGGGAGGAGCCCTCACCACCAGTAGAAGAGGCTCCATCTTCAACAATTGAGGCAACCAACACAGTTGGGGAATATATTCTTGCAGCTACACAAGACTCTCCCAAAATTTGCAAAGGTATGCATGAGTCTCCATTTTATGATGATTCAACACATTCTATGAGAGATTGCATACTATTGCATGCTGACTATCTTGAGGAGGAGACTTCAACAGCGTTGTGCCACATTGATTGGATCAAGGGAAGAATAAAACCTCATTATTTTCATGCACCAATGATGAGCCATATACCACATATGAGGTTGGGGTTTGAGTCATGGACCATGGAGAGGATTGCATTTCAATGTCCCATGAAATGCAAAGGTGACAATCTGTTTTGGGATGATGGTAGCTCTTGTTGGAGAGGTGCCAAGTTGCAGAATGATGGAAAACATCCACTAGGAGATGAGTGGATGTGGATGGGAGGCAAGAGGATGGTGAGCCTCTTGCAGATCTATGATATAGGGCAGCAAGAAGCCATGTTGCGTTGGCTGCTCTTAAGGGAGTTTGGCCAACATGTGACCTATTCCTTTTCATGGGGTTTGAGAGGGAAGAGGAGATGGCAAGATACTTACACCATGTAGCAGAAAGGAGCATGGGTGCATTATGATCGGATGACACTCTTTTTACCATTCATCATGTTCCCATTTCATATTTGGTATGGTGGAAGTATGGAGGAGCAGCAAAAATCCTTGTTGCTCAGATTTTGTTTGGTTGTTGCGGGAGCAAGAGGAGGAACTAGCATAGTGCAAGGGAATTTATCTTTGACATCAGATGCCCATGTAGCACCTTTTTCATGGGAGGGGCTCTAAATTTTTAGCAACATGATGGGAGGATTATTTGACAAGATTCATGTCAAAGAGGGGAGCTTTGAGATGACAGTGGCCCTACTCCAAAGGCCAGCAGCGTTGTCACTTGAGAGCTTGGATTACTTGTTGAAGTGTTATTAAATCCACTTCACAAGTGATGTGTCTTGGAGGCATGTAGGAGAGGAGGATGAGGAAGTAATGGGTGGTAGCATCCCTTTCTATGTTTTGATTATCTCAGCTTGGGCTCACAAGCACAATAAGAGACACCTACATGCAACAACTTTGGATTCTTCTTTTCGGCATTCTCATGCATATTATCTACTGATGGAGGAGTCCACTTGGGAGGGCTTTCTGATGGAGGCATATCAGCATATGGCTATATGCATAGCCCAAGAGATGATGAAATGGTTGGCACAACCACTACCCTACTATGTTGCAATAAGGGGGACCTTTCACATGAGCCATTTCAACTCAAAGGCCAAAGTACATGATGAGGGAGGTAATCATTGGTTTCATGTTTTGCACTCTCTTATCTATATGAAAATAATATTATACCAAGGAGGATATTTCCTCATTTCACACTATGTTTTGTTATGCTCATGGTATCTTGCAACAAATGTGATGGCTATTCTAGCAGTGGGTTGTGGGGGAAAGCCACATGATTTTCGGTGTACACCAATTACACCATTTTGTACTTTCATGTATACATATTTTGAGATGATTGTGGCAGCTAACAAGTGGCTGGGAGAGCACTTGTTAATTTCTAGTTTGATGTAGGAAAGGCATGCACTGTGTAGTTTCCATTGGTGGAACAATGGTCCAGTTTCCGGTTGTCATGAAACAACTTGCTTCTATTGGTATTTGCTTCCATGCATTGTAGAATTTTCTTGGTACACGGGGAGCTTTGTTTGGATAGTAGGACATGAGTTTATGATTCCCATTTGGAGTGTGATTCTCCCTAATTTTCATGCTATATGTTTCAGGAGAAACAATGGGCAGCCCATGATTTCCAAGCTTCACCTCTTTCCTTCATGTGGGAGGAGCTATTTGGAGAGCTCAAATTTTTGGAGGAGGCATTTCATGGTTTGTATGATTGATGGGGTGGCTTGGGTCTCTTTTTAAGACCATTTTATTTCAGCTCTATATCAATAGTAGCCCCATATGCATCATGAGGAGGGGATAACTCATTGGGTGGATGTGCCCTTTGGGAGGAGAGACCTCCATTCTTTTTGCAGCAAATGCTCCAAGGGGAGTATGGGAGATGATATGGTTACCATGTTCAGCCATTGGTTTCTCTTGGAGGTGAGCCATGTGATTTTTTGGATTCCATATGATGATTAATTCCAACTCATAACATATGAGATGATTCGGGCCAACTTGATTTGCAGTGTTGGAGGAGAGATCTTTGGAGATCTAGTCTTCATCTTGCCACTTGAGGGAAAGTATTTTTCAGCCCAGGATCAAAATACACTCTTTACTTATCCTAAGTGGAGAGGAGGAAAGCGTGGGGTAGGCTCTCTTGTCTACCATGTTTAGAAATTCAGCCCACCTATTTCTCATGCGCACAAGGTGGAGGAGTACTTTCAGGAGTTGCCTAGTTGGAGGGTGACTCATTTTGCTTGGTTGATTGCTTGGGGGTGGGGGATCTACATGAGCATATTTCAGTCTCCATGCCTTGAGTGGAGGGTATTTTTAGTTCATCCTTGCTCTTGCTTGAGGACAAGCAAGTTTTGGGAGGGGAGGACTGTAATGTTCCAAATTTTGCAATAAGGTAATTGGAACATTAATTTTTCTTTTATGATAATAAAAGGGAATAAAATGGGTAAGGGAGCCCATGTAGTAGCATAATAAAACTCTCCTAAGGTGCATGAGTCATTTAAGTGGCTAAATTTGGCATTCCCTAGTGTGAAAAGGGCCAAAGGCAAGTTAACTAGACCATGGTTTACCAAGTCAACAACGTGGCTTAAAGGAGAAGCTTGCTCATGAAGACTACGCAGTTGGAAAGGAGGGAAATTTGAAATGAGAGAAACCCTAATGTGAGTGGGGTCCATGGAAAGGAATCATTCCTTGCATAAAAAGGTGAAGGAGAGCCATTGTTCATTTTCATGTTGGAGAATTCGATTTTGTAGCTCTCTTCAGTTGTTCAACTGAGATAGCTTGTGCTGCTTAGCACCAGGGAGATTTCTATTTAGAAGTCTTCTCTTCTTCCTTGGGAGGCCTAAGAGGAGATGTTCTTCATCTTCCTCACATCTAGGCTTGAGGCCAAATCCATCTCTTTCGGCTACAACAATTCTGTTGGGCATATTCATTGGAGTTGCTAGAGGTAGCAGTGAGGGATCACCATCCCACCATTTCCTGAGCTAGTTTTGAAGAGGATGAGTTCTTCTTTCTATAATAAATTAGAAAAGGACATTTCTGGAGCTTTATTACAGATTTTTGCATAGGTCCAAGTGTTTCATCTCAGCCCCAGTGCAGTCACTCCCTCTTACAGTGTTATTTTCAGAGGGCATTTGCAAGAGGATTCACCACGGGGATTGGAGACTGTAATCTTCAGTGAAAGGGGTAGCCTTTCACTTAGAAGATCATTGGAGGAGGTTGTTATATTGTTTGCAACATCTTTCCCCTTCTCCATTCATGTATTATTATTGAGCTGCAGTAGCTGCCCAGCTACTCCAGCATTTCGGTATTTTATCATTTTGTACATGTATTGTAGCCAATCATCCTAAGGATTGTTAGTTATTTATTTTCAGGGGTTTAGAGCTTTCTCCCCCTCATTTCTTGACATGATAATGATATATCATCATATTTCATATTATATATAGTAGTCTCCTCATGTAACTACGCAGTAAGGGCTAAGGCAGCAACTTGTAGCAGTGCAGTCTTGAGTTTTCATGCATATTCTAAATTGAGGCTATCTTGAGAGGTTTCTTCCTCAAAAATTTTATATTATTTGCTGTTGCTACTTATATATCATATTTATACTCTTCTCACATTTTATGAGCATTATTTCATTGTTGTTGTTGTTCATTATCGAGGTTCAGGTGTTGTTGTAGCTCATCTCTTTGAGCAAGGATCTTCCTGAAGGAAGAAATATTTGCATAGCTATAAGAAGAGTCTGAGTAAGGGCCAGGAAGCCTTTGGTTCTCATCCTCTCTTTAGAGGTGAAATAACTGGTAAAATCCCTCTCAATCCATCTCTGACATAGCCTTGTTAATATTCCCGACAAAGGAACATTTCAGTGGTGAAAAATTCTGCTGATTTCCATTTCGGGACATTACATACCTTTAGTCAATCTACCACAGGACTATCAGTCCAAGATTCCATTATATGATGCCAATGGTTCTACTACTGCTTCACAACATGTGGATAATATGAATGAATATTTTGATAGAAATGAGATAGATGATGAAACTATCAAACTCAGATTGTTTGCTCAAAGTTTAGGGGGAGAAGCAAGAAAATGGTTCAAAATATTAACCTCTAATAGTATTAATGAACTCCAAGCTCTCCATCAGTCATTCCTAAACAAATGGGAAGTCAGGAAAAACCCTCTCCAAATACTTTCAGATTACAATAGCTTCAAAAGAAACACTAGGGAAAGTGTTCAAAATTATTGCACTAGGTTCAATAGTGTTTATAATGCACTACCCCTAGATTTGAAACCTCCACAAGGCTCAGATTTGGCCAAATTTCCTAAATGATTTGATCCTAAAATGGCCTATCAGCTAATAGAAAGAGATCCCTTGACTTTGGAAGACATGCAGAAAGGAGCTCTTGCTTTGGAAGTAAATCTGATTGAGAAAAGAGCTAGGATGAGGAATGAAAAGAAAGTATCATTTAGGGAGGAAAATACACCTTCCACATCTAGCTCAAAAATGGAAAGAATGATGGAGGAAATGATGAAGAGGATGAGCATATTTGAGAGAACACAATCTAGAGAAAATCAAACAGCTCCCCAAAACAAAGATTAGTCTCAAAATCAAAATCAGAACTTTAGGAGAAATCAACCTCAAAACAGACAAAGAAAGGATGATCAACAGATTAGACCTCCTTTCCAGGAAAATTATGTTAATGAGGATGAAGAGACAAATGAAAAAATAGAGGATGACAACATAAACATGCTGGGAGTGAGCAATGAGGATTCTAATTTCCTCCATGAAAGAAAACAAGGTCTATATACACCTTATGATGATAGAAGAACATAAATTGATTATTATGAACAAAACTTTGAAAATTCCATCATAGAATCACCTAAACCATATGACCTAAGAAGTAAAAAGAATCAAGAAACTCCCAGGAACAAAACCTCTGATAAATTTGCCAAAAATAGCCCTGAAAATGTTTCCAAAAAGACAACATAAAATCATAAAACAGTGGCTATAAGTCCTGATTTAAGCAAAGGGAAAAACACCCAAGTCAATGAAAAACAGAGTGTCGAACCTAGCAGCATTAGTATCTCAGCTAATGCTCCTAGAAAGACCATTTTAACTGTTGTAAATAATAGAAATCAGCAAGTTGATTTTGTTGATCAAGGAGTGACTAACAAGGCTAAATCAAACATTGTAAAAAATCAGATTCCTTTTAGCCTAGAGAATGATATTTACAAAATTAAAATCTATGTCCCACGTAATGAGTTAGTCACTCAAAATGTATATAGAGGTCAAATTTTGAAAGCTTTAAACATAGAATATGTTCATGACACTGTAAACTTAAATGATGATACCCCAGAGCTCATATTTGGACCAAAGATTGAAGGAAAATTTCAAGAAGGGACTACCTCTCCATTTTACATCAGTTTGAACATCCATGATAATATTTTACACAATGCCATGCTTGATTCAGGAGCATCACACAACCTCATGCCCAAGGTAATGATGGAAAGATTAGGCTTAGAGGTGACTAGACCATACAAATATTTATACTCCTTTGATTCAAGTAGGGTGAGATGCCTAAGCCTAGTAAAGGATCTGTGTGTTAACTTAGCCCAAATACTAGCCAAGAGCTTAATAAGGGAGATTGTAGTGGCTGATATACCCCCCAAATATGGCATGCTTCTTTCAAGATCATGGGGGGCTAAGTTGCAAGGCACTATGCAGATGGATATGACTTATGCCACCATCCTTGTCTTCAGTCAACCTAGAAGACTCTATAGAAAAACACACATGAAATACATGGTGAGTAACCAAGAAATACTAGAGAATTCTCCTCTCTATTCCATACACACTGACCTTGACTCATTTATTGTTTACAATGATGATATTCCTAATGAGTAAGAGTTATTCCATGAAACATCATCAAATGTAGTGGTCACTACACATCCAAACATAGTGGCAGCAAATGATGAAGAGGAAAATAAGGAGGAAAATAAAGTGTAGTTTGCTGATTCAGAAAATTACAGCAAACAGATTACAGGTCTTAAGGTTAAAAATAGTCATAAAGTTAGTGAAAATCATGGAGATCAAAGAACAAAACCCCAAAACATTGAAAATCTTGAGGAACAAACCACAAAAAAAACATGGTGCAGACCCTGGTATAGAACATAATGATGAAAAAGATAGAGAGGACAACAATGGAGTAAATCAAAAATGTGAAAACAGTCCTCTTTGGAACATAAGTTTTGATGGGTCTTGCACTAAAACTGGTGTAGGAGTAGGCATATGGTTACTCAACACTGAAAAAAATCATGTTGAGGGGCATTCCTACAGATTAAACTTCCAATGTACAAAAAACATAGCTAATTATGAAGCTCTCCTTTTAGGCCTACATTTATTTAAAAAATTAGGGGCCAAAAGAATAAAAGTTCATGGAGATTCAGAGTTGATAATTAGGCAAGTAAATGGGGAGTACAGTGCTAAACATCCCAGACTTAGAGCCTATAGAGATGATGCCATGGATTTGTTAAAAACATTTGATGAATTCCAACTTACCTTTGTCCCAAGGAACCAAAATGTCCTTGTCAATGGATTAGCCTTTGTTGCTAGAACTTGTTTAACATCTTATGAAACCAAGGAATGTACCACCAAAGTCAAATATAGACCAGCTGTCCCAGATAATGAAAAATACTGGCAAGTTTTTGATGGAGATAAAAAAATAGAATAATTCCTATAGTCCAAAAATGAATTTGAAACACCAAACTCAGATTCAGAGTATGATGAAGACTGTCCTACTGAAGAAAACCCACTTACTGAAGAAGAAAAGTCTCCTGAGATTACTGAAATAAATCTGTTAACTAATGAACCCAAACATATGACAGAAAATAGCACAAATTTAGAAGATGAAGATTTAGAAGTGCTGCAATCTAAAGATCACAGCTTGCCAAGAGGACTGGTCCCATTAGAGGAATTGTTTGACTTAAATGATGCTTCCAAAAAGCCAAAACTAGAACCTATTGAAACTAAAGTGGAAGAATGCAACATAGGCAGTGAGGAAAAGCCCAAAATGATTAAATTGTCCAAAATGCTACCAGCTCACATTAAACTAAAATACATTGAGATTTTTAAAGAATTTTCTGATGTGTTTGCATGGAGTTATGAAGATCTGAAATCATATGATACATAAATAATCCAGCATAAGATACCCCTCAAAGAAATCCAAAAACATTTTAAACAAAAATTGCGCAGAATTAACCCTGTTCAGTTACCTCTAGTGGAGAAAGAAATTAGAAAAATGTATGATGCTAGAATTGTAGTCCCTGTTAGATACTCAGAGTGGGTGTCTAATCTTGTATCACTTAGGAAGAAAACAGGAGAAATAAGGCTTTGCATTGATTTTAGAAACTTAAACAAAGGCTCATTAAAGGACAATTATCCCTTACAAAAAATGGATCATATCTTACAAAGGGTATTTGGTTCCAAAAGAATTTCTTTGCTAGATGGCTTCTCAGGTTACAATCAAATATTGGTACATCCTGATGATCAACTTAAAACAACCTTTACTACACCTTGGGGTACTTTCATGTATTTGAAAATGCCTTTTGGTTTAATGAATGCTGGTGCCACATTTCAAAGAGCCATGGATATTTCATTTTCAGAAGAAATAGGTTACTTCATGGTGATTTACTTAGATGATATCACTATCTATTCCAAAACAGATGAAGAACACCTAATACACTTGAGAAAAGTCTTTGAAAAATGCAGAAAATTTGTACTATCCTTAAATCCAAAGAAAACAATTTTTGGTCTCCAAGAAGGTAAACTTCTTAGACATATCATATCAGAAGACGGAATAAGGATAGACCCAAAAAGGATTAATGGTATATTGCAAATTATCCATCCTAGAAATATCAAGGAACTTCAGTCTTTCATTGGGAAGATTAATTTCTTGAGAAGGTTCATACCCAATGTAGCTGAACTCCTTAGGAATATGAAAAATATGATTAAAAGAGAAGAAGGAGTTAAATGGACCTTAGAAGAAAATAAATCATTTGAGTTGGTAAAACAAGCCCTTACCAAAACACCAATTCTCATTAGTCCTGATTTTACGAAAGATTTCTTCATTTTTTCATTTGCATCAGAACACACAGTAGTTGTTGTTCTATTACAGAAAAACATGAATGGACAAGAGAAGCCAATTGTATTTTTTAGCAAGACATTAAGATGTGCACCTTTGAAGTACAATATAATGGAAAAACAAACCTCTGCTTTGGTCAAAGCCTTAAAAGACTCCAGAGCTTATATTTTACATTCACACATTATAGCATTTGTGCCTCATTCAATTGTAAAAGACATATTGACCCAAGATCTAGACGGAAAAGGAGGAAAGTGGATTGTTGTGATTTTATAATATGATTTGGAAATCAAACCCACTAAGCTCATAAAAGGTCAAGGACTAGCAAAACTTATGGCTAAATCCAACTTTCAAGCTCTTGATATAAACATGTTTAATGCATTAGATGAACAGGAGGAGTTGTCAACTCCAATTATTGAAGATCATTTTCTGAATTCATCTTGGTATGTTGATGTTTTGTATGTTTTTCTCAATCTTAATGTCCCTCCTGGTTTGTCAAAAACAAAGGCAAGATTCTTAAACTTCAAAACTGTAAATTACTGCATTTTAGATAGATGTTCATATTAGAAAAATGCTAGTGGATTATTGCTTAAATGTTTTCCTTAGAATTATGCAGATAAGATCAAGCATGAGTTTCATGAAGGAGAATGTGGAGGCCACCTCTACTAGAAATCTACTACTAACAAAATCCTTAGAGTTGATTACTACTAGCCCACCCTCTTTCAATATGTCCATAAAATGATTACTGCCTATCATAAATGCCAAATTTTTGAAGGCAAAATAAAATTTCTTCCCTTACCTCTGCAACCAATCACTGTTGAAGCTCCTTTTTAGCAGTGGGGTCTAGACTTCATTGGGGAAATCCATCTTGCCTCATCTACCCAACATAGATGGATTCTCACAACAACAGACTATTTTACCAAGTGGATAGAAGCGATCCCATCTAGGAATGCCACAGATTCAGTCATCATTTAATTCCTTGAAAACCATATACTGTCTAGATTTCACTGTCCTAGGAAGATTATAACTGACAATGCTGCTACATTTGGGTCTAAAAAGATGGTATAATTATGTCATAAATATCAGATTATATTGGGTCATTCTACAGCCTCTTACCCTCAAGTTAATGGTTTGGCAGAATCCTCAAATAAAAGTTTGGTAAACATTATCAAGAATTTGCTGGAAGATAACAAAAAGTCATGGCACAGTAAGCTAGTACATGCATTATGGGTAGACAGATTGACAGTAAAAAATTCAATTGGGATGTCTCCTTATCAGCTAGTTTATGGAACTGATGCAATATTTCCAACCAGTTTAGGAGTGCCAGTCATGAAGCTAATCCAAGAAGTACAATCTAAAGATGATGATATGACTAGAAGAATAAACCAGACTATACATCTACAACAAACTAGAGAAGAAGTATACATCAAAGCACAACAACTACAAGAAAACATCGAGAAGCTGTTTGACAAGAGAACCAAGGAAAGTCATTTCAAGATTTGTGATAAAGTTTTAAAATGGGATTTAAGAAGCGAAGATAAGGGCAAACATTGAAAATTTTAAAATTTATGGCAAGGCCCTTATCTCATTCAATCTACCATTGGAAACAATGCATTCTTTCTGGAAGAGTTAGATGGAGCTGAATACTTTGGAGGTCCTATCAATGGCAGGATGCTCAAACATTTTTGTTAACTGATATTTTTTCTTTTAAAGTTTTTCATTTCATTGTATATAACACTTCTTTTGAACTTGAAAAAATAAAATACAAAATCAATAGAAAAAGAGAAAAAGAGGGTAGAAAGAAAAGAAGAAAGGTATAGCCCCATACCCAAAAAAAAAAAATTCTGAAAGTGGGCAAGCTTAAATGCCACTACTTGAGAAAACATTGCTATTTAGTCATACAACCTAATCATGACTAGATAGATTTCAATTTACTGTTGATAGGTTAGTGAAGAAGATTTTCCAAACTGTTTAATATTGGCTTATCAATATATTAGATTAGGATAGAAAGAAATGGCTCTAATCAGATCAAAATCTGAGCCAAAAGGAAGAGAAATAAATGGTTCTAATATGCTAAAACTTGAACCAGGAAAAGAAGAAGACAGCTCTAAAAAGACCAAAATCAGAGCTGAAAGAAAGAATGAAGGATGTTTTGCTTTTTCAGATCTTAAGCCTTCACATTTTTGTTTTAAATTTCTGCAAATAAAGTCTATGTGCAGCTTGTACATACATCCATAGACACCATGGAAAATCAGACAGCCTAATCCTGATTTGATTATGTTTAAATTTCTGTTTTAGAAAATAGAGAATAAAATCTGCCAAACAGTTTAATCCTGGCAGATAGTAGCTTAAGTAGAGAATTAATGAGTTCAACTGCTTAATTTGAAATCATGGAAGAAATAAGGGTAGATTTATATTATTTTCCTCCTTTCAATAAAAGAATAAAATGTTGATGACAAAGGTTTTCAAGTCCAAGTGCACCTTATGAAGAAAAAATGTTAGGAAAAGTAGGTTGTGTAGGTAGAATGTTTGGGAGAAATCTGTTTGTTGATATAGAAAATTAATCATATTTTCTAAAGCAGCATGATCAGAGAAGAAGGGTTGTCAATGAATAAATGCACAGGTCTGTATCCCAGAGATAAAATTCTGAAGTTCTTGACACCTCCAAGGAGCTGCCATCCCCAAGTGGAGCCACTGTTAGCCATCAACAAATTTTTGTCATAGCAAATGATGGCTAAAAATAGGTCTTAAAGCCTTCAAGAGATTATTTTCATAGAAAATTTCTCATTCTTGAAGCCTTCTAATACTATCTAAACTCAAAAAGTATTTTCACTGCTATTTCATTAAAGAAATCCACCCATAAACCATGCTGATATCCAAAAATACTGTTTTTAGGCCATGTCCCATCATTTTCTAAAAACCTATTTTCACTCATTTTTGCCCTTATTCATCCTCCATTTTCCTCTTAAAAATCCTCTTTATTCCTTCCTATTCACCCTTCATTTCCCTAAAAAATATTTTAAAAATCCTTGTAAACCATGAAGACTCCTTTTTCCTGGTTTAAGCCACCTTATTTTGCCTATCGGAATCTCAAAAAACCCTTTAAAACCCCTATTTTGGCCTAAAAAAACACCCTTTTTATATACAGGCTCTTAAGCCCCCTTGGCTTAAGCCCCCTTCCTTCTTTCTACCATAGAATTGAGGCCCAAAAACCTCGTGCTAAATACTTAAGCCCTTATCGTGCCATCGCTTATCGACATTTCCATTTTCATCGCAACACTCCCTTTTTTCTTCTGATGCGATTAGCACCTTGTCCCTTGGCCCTTGGTCATGCTATCCTCCATGAGACCATGCCCTAGCACCAAAAATATATCCTTGTCGCATCAACATTTCCTTTAAAACCCGCATCTTTCTTTGCAAAACTTCTCGCCCCGATGGCGATGCCCTAACGAAATCTACACTGTGGATCCATAGGATCTGATGGTCCTCGTTTGATCCCACCTCTAACCTATCGCGCCTCCTCTCCCATCCTCCGATTTCTCAAATATCTGTCCATCCATCCCCTTCATTGATCTTCAAATATCAATGGCCACCATGCCTCCCTTTCTTCCCCTATTCCTTCGACGTAATTCTATCTTTTCGCCCCTATAATCAAATCTCTGTTGTTGATCTATAAAATCCAATGGCCCTTATTTAACCCGAAAAACCAACTCCTCTGGACCGACCTCCCACTATGCAAAGCGTCTCCCAATCATTTCTTGACACCTGGCTTCCATTATTTTTCTCTTCCATACACCTCACTCCATCGTGCTCTCCCGTAGCCATTGGATCTTCCCCCCCAGATCCAATGGTCTACATTACATTTCGCGTGATTTTTCCGTCCGGGGTTTAACCTCCCAAAGTCATGTGAGACCGTTGGTTTCGAAAGGGACAGGTGTCATGGAATGGTTGGATCACATTCCCTCCAAGAAAAACCATTTACTACCCGAATCGAATGCGAAAACCACCAATGGTATTTCTAAAACCACCAAGCTATATTACGCACCAAATATGGTTTTTTAAATCATATTTTCATGGGTTTTCTCCACAGAACCTCCTCCGCCTACATTTCATCTCCTCTGCATATTCCCCCCCACCTCTGCCAGTCTCTTGATGCAGCTTTTCCAACCCCGCAGGGTTTTGTGACGTGTTTTATTGGTTTTTTCCGATTTTGATAGCAGTTCTTAAGGTCGAAAGCCCCTCCTACAGCCCATAAAAGGACGGGCCAGAAGATGATGACCTTCGTGGTCCAAATAGAGGCAAAATCACATAGAAGGGATGAAGGGGTTGAGTTCCAAAGGTTAATCAATGTTTCATGGACATCGATCACACAATAAACCCTCCAAAGTGCCAAAGCCACCTGCACATAGCGAAGAAACAAAGATTAAAGATTGAAGGTTTGAGCTTAAAGTCAAGGGATAAAGTGAAAAATTCGAAGATTAAAAGGCTTAATCCATGGTTTAAAGGGATAAACGCCATGAATAAAGCCTGAAGATAGTTATAAAGGCCTAAAAGCAAGGTCAAAGGTTAATACGGTGGATTAAAGATAGAAGGCCCAAAAATCAATTAAAGAAAGGGATGAAGGCTGAAAACCAAAGAAAAGGGATGATTAATAGTAAACACAATCAACAGAAAAAGTTTAAAGGCCCGAAGATGATTATTAATTCTTAAAAAAATATCAAGGCCTAAATTAGTGTTTTAAGCCACATAAGTTGACAAATCAACTAAGAGAGACTCCAAATGCCACATAATTGAGGAAATTACTCCTCAAAATGCCACCTAAAGGCCTTTTTCACCTAAAAATAATACATAGTTAAAGCAGAGTTAGAGATATTTGCCAAAGACAACTCAAAATTAATTTCCAGCCTACCAAGAGCCCCCAAAGTCAACAAAAGTGACTGAAATTGATGAAATTTAATGTAATAATAAATTGGCAGAGTTAAAACATTTGAAAACTTCTCCATTTGGCGCTTCAAAGGTCAAGAAGCACTTACTCTATATTAATTGAACAGATAGACCTTTCTTTCACTCCACCTCCTCATTATTCTGTAAATACTTCTCTAAAAGACATTTGGGGTTGGTCTTTGTCTACTCATTGATTGTAAATAGCTCTTGAGGTAGCTGAAGCTCTGTTTTGTAATAGAAGAAAGATAGGCTGAGATGAGAAGTTTGAAGCTGTAAAGACCCACTGGACTTGAAGATTGTAGCTGGTTTGAACATCAAATACAAAGTTGATTTATGGGATCCTCGTCTATGTCAATGGTGATGTTTTTCTTATTGTAATTGTTATTTTTCTCATGTTTTCCATACTATCCATCTTCTCTGATAAAGAACAACAAATATAGATTAGGATTTACTGTCAAGTACCCTAAATTTCATTGATAAATATTTATCTTTATGTTTTCTGCTAATTGTGTATTTAAGGATAATTCAATAGAGTGTGATCAGTCAAGGAATGTTGGTGAGCCCTCGTCTTTCTGAGTAAAACTTGATATTTTGTCCTTGAATGTTCTTGAAAATTTTTCTAAGTAAAGTTGAACTAGGGAAGTCTATGGTTAGCCTTGTCCCCTAGTTTCTTCTCCAATAGTTTCTTTGAAAAGTTCCCTTAAGAGTATGTCAAAAGTAGGCTAGTTTAAAAGTAATTACCTAATCTTAGAATACTTTTTATGTTCATCATGAATGTTTCCCTTTGAGAATATGTTGAAAGCAGACTGAGTTAAAAGTCTTTACTTGATCTTAAGCTATTCTTTGTTTTTCAATGTTTTCCTTTAAAAGTATATCAAAAGTAGGCTAGTTTAAAAGTACTTACCTGATCTTAGGTTGCTTTGTGTCTTTCCTTTGAGTACGCTGAAAGCAAGCTAGGTTAAAATTCCTTACTTGATCTTAAGTTGCTCTTTGTTTTCTTATATGTTTTCTTCTTTCACTACACTTTAATGTTTCATATCATATATAGACTTAAAGAGATCTGTTGACATAGATGACTTGCCCCATAGACCACTCTTGAAACTTGTTGTCCAATTAAAACCCTTTTGTGACTCCATAGCCTAATGGATTGATACTGTTTCTTACCTATCTTATCAGCTGAACCTTTTTCTACCTACTCACACCTTCACCCCTCAAAATACTTCCTTCATTTTAATGATATTCATCCCAACCAAAACAAACAAAACCCTTGTGCTTTATAACTGGCCTAATATCATATCATAAGCCTTAAGGATCATATCTTTGAAAACACTTATATAGAGAGATCCCTCTCTGAATCTAGGAGGGCTAGATCGTAAGATTCCAAAGTGGTTTTCATGTTGGCTCTGCAGCGTTTTTACTTGCTAATATTGCAAACTACAGAGACCTAACAGATGGCAGGAGTATCATTTCCAAAGGTAACATTATTTTCTTTTTCTAGAGCATTGTATGCAAGGAGTTTATTTCTGTCACCTGTCATGCATTTTGAGCATCCGCTATCAATGTACCATTTATTTTCTTCTCCTTCTACAAATAAATCTATGCCACAGTTCTCAACCTGTAAGTCCTTCTTTCTCCATACCTTGGAACTTGAAGGTATATGTTATTTTGGTTGAAGTTTGCTCCTGCATTCAGATTCTTCATGACCAAAGTTATTGCAATAAGCACATTCAATTTCATTTTGAAGAGGAGAAAAGTTGTTATAAGTATTATTCTTTATTCCAGTCTCATTTCTTTGCTTTCTTACTTCTCTGGTCATGATGGTTTTGTATGCAACACATTGAACAACTTTATGACCAAAATTATGACATGAGAAACAATGCCCATTACAGAAGAAATTTATGCGATCATGAAACCTTCTATTTGTGTTTACTTGCTAATTGGTATTTCTCTTAATGATATTTCTGTTATTGTTCTTTGTATTAAAGTGGTCATGCTTTACTTGTAAAATTTCTTTTTTCCCTTGCTGAGTGATAGAATGTTGTAGGCTGGCTTTAGCTGCATTTAGATAGTTTGGTGCTAAAGACTAAGAGGATTCTTTGACATATCCAAAACCTGTCTTTAAAAGAGGAGAATGGTGTACCTTGATAATTTCATCTAAGGTTTCAGATCCTTTAGCAAATCTAAGATTCAAAATTTTCACTTTCTCAATTTCTTTTCTTAGACTTACTATTTCACATTCTAATTTCTCATTGTGTTTCTCCTTTTCTACAAGCTAATTCTTTAGAGTTTTTATGGATATTTTGTTTTCTTCCAAACATATTTTGAGCTGATTTATTTCTTCAAGAAAACCATTATCTTCTAGAGCATACATAAAGGTATCCATAGCGTCACTATATTCTTTTCCAAAATCCATGAGAAGTCTAACATCTTGATCAGATTCTCCTTCTTCACTATTTGATAACCCATCACTATCTTCATGAGTATAATAACTTTTTCTATTGATAAACCGATTCTTATTTCCTTTTTCTACTTCCTTTGCTTTTTCATGAATTTCCTTATGAGGAAACTTTGTAGCATAATCACCAACTCTTCCACAAGAAAAAAATTTAAAAGGAAGCTTACCTCTGAACCTTCCAGTGCCAAGTCGTAGCTTCTTTACAAAATATACCTCATCTTATTCTAAAACATACCCTGATCCTTCTGTTTCTTGTACTTTTTTTCCTTTTGCATTAGCTCTAAAGACAACTTCTTTGACTTCAGATGGACCTCCTTTTCTCATTTCACAAGTAGTTAGAATACCATGAAGTTGAACAATAGTAAGAGTTTGTAAATCCTACTTCTCTTCAATAGCAGACACTTTTGACTCAAATATGGAAGTTAGAGATCTTAAAACCTTTTCTACGAGAGTAGTGTTAGTTATGGTTTCACCCATATTTCTCATATGATTTACAATATCATCGAGACATAAAAATAAACTGGCAATGCTTTCCTCATTATGCATCCTGAGATTTTCATATTGAATTTTGAGAGTTTGGAGTTTAGCACTTTTTACCTTTGTATCACCTTCATAGCTTAGAGTGATTTTGTCCCAAATATCCTTTGCTATATTCAATTGCATGACTTTGACAAATTTTGATTCAGTCAGACTTCCCAATAATGCATTGATCGCCTTTGCATTAGTTTCATAGTTCTTTCTTTCCATTGCATCTGTTAGAACTGAGGCTGGATATTGATAACCTCCTTCAAATATAGCCCATACATCTTCTCCAAGAGACTAAAGATAGGATCTTGTCCTTTTCTTCCAGAAGATTAAATTGTTTCCATTGAAGAAAGGAGGCCTGATAGATGTTGTCCCATCTTGATTGCTCATCTTAGCTGATCTTCCTTCTAGCGGCTAAGCTTCTTCAGAAGGACCTGATCTGATACCAATTTTTGGGAAAAATACCGAGAGGGGTGGTGAATCAGTATTTAGAGCTTACTGAAAATATTTTAACTTTTTCTTTACAAAATTTCATACGTGGCTTTGATGAACCCAACTCACATATACACACACATATAATGAAAGAAACTAGCATATACTGATATAATTTTAGAGTTTAGAAAAAAATTTCAGGAACAATATTTAACTCATTTTACCAGTCATGCATCTGTTAGATAATCAGTAAATATGAGCATTAACAATAGTATAAATCATCACACAAGTGCAATGCACATGAACACTAATATTTAAGGTGGAAACCCAATTCGGGAGAAAACCACCGCTGCTGTCGTCTTTGTCTTCAATATTTATTATATGGAAAACTGTTTACAATATTGTACTGATGCAGACTCATATAGTACATAGGCATCTACAACCTTCTCTCATTTTCCAGCTGCTACTGGAAGGGAGCTCCAACCCCCTGATCTTGTTTACCAGCGACTACTAGAAGGGAGCTTCAACCCCTACTCAGAACACCAACTTCTACTGGCAGGAAGCTTATACTTCCATACTGAAGGCTTCAACCCTCAGAACCACTACAGACCATGTTTCATCAATTTTCATACTAGATCAAACAACATCAACACAACTCTTCATAAACATCAACAACCATAAACTTTACCAAATACTTCAATCAGAACAGTGAGACCACTGTAACCAGAACTCAGAAATAACCCTGCTTTCAGAATAAATATGTAGATACAAACTCAACCCTGAACATTCATAAACTTAAAGTGCATACGTTAGTTCGCTTAACTGAACCCTCGTGTATACACACTTTCCTCAAAATCAACCTGTGTATAGCATATTGAATACTGTTTTTCAGAATGTAATCAGTCTCAGACCCAAATATGAGGTTTTCAGTCAGATATCTTTAGAAATGTAGAACCCTTCATTAGTTAGTCACCATCAACCATGTTTATTCTCTCACTAATTAGATTTGTACATAATCAACTTAGTAGCATATGCAGATCTTCGAGAAGAATTCATTGATAGACAATAGACAAATAACAGGAATAACAGAAAAACCTCTGCAATAAGCTTCAGAAAACCCTAACTTCCATAAGCGCCTTTTCTGAAGCAAACCCACGTATATACGCACTTTTAATGAGACGAAATAGTGTATAGATATGTAAATATTAAATTTTCATAATGAACCAGATCCATAGAGCTTACCCAAAATTCTTCACTTTACTTCAGCAAGAATGTGCTAGATCATTGATCTAATCATCTCTTCAATCAATTATGCAAGAAAATAGGCATTTCAGATCTAGAGAACTTGAACCATCATTGTATCCATCAGTGCATCATAGATTCAGATTTATCAATTAAAACAGAGTTCATCCCATGCAGATATACCTCAGAGAAAATTATTCAATAACAACCCTTACTCATGCACACTTTGCACTATGATCTTCTTCTCCTTATATAGATTTAGCCTTTACCAATACCATGAATCAAAACCACACAACTGTTGATGGTATTCTTGGATATAATTAAATAGCCAATACAATGCTCAATACTATGGACTAAAACTATGGTAATGCCCCTTGGTATCATAATTTTAGACACAAAAGGCATACGCAACTTGGATTGTTCTTATTCACATGTATACGCGACTGCTTGTAATAAAAAATGTATATATACTTATCCTGAATGTATATGCGGGTTGCCTTCATAAAAGTAGCATATACATTGCATCCATAAGCGGGTTTCCTTCATAAAACCTGCGTATACATTGTGACATATTATATTTATCATTTCTCTGGCACTTACTATAATTCCTTTCTCTGTCACATCTGAACTGATATGTAGATACATCATTTTTACATCTTTAACAAATAGGTTACTATCAAAAGGAAAATCATCAAGAGGTTTCCATCAGTTACATCATCATCGAGTAGGTTTCCATCAAGGAAAACATTTTGCATCATATTGCCAACATAATATTCCATTTAGATGAAGCTAAATTTTGGAATATTACATGGACTTAGACGATACAGCCTTGGCAGAACGAGATTATAAAATCCACGATATAGAGTCAAATTTCGACTTGTTCGATGTCTACTGTTGGCTCGAGGACAAATTTCTCGATGAAACTGATGATATCAGCATATGGGAGACCCAATTTTCTCTGTACATTTTCCCCAGGATTCACAGTTGGCCCAATTTCATCAGAAAATGTCACCCCTGCTATGACAGAAATCGGAGGACCATGGTCACCCCAACAGGAGAAATCTTGTTCACCATTAATGCCGAGTCCATTCAACAAATGATGTAGGCCCCCATAGTTGAACAATCAGTCCTCTTTTCCTATGAATCCCTTAGGGAAATTTACCAGAGGGTTTATTTTTCCAGCAGAGCCAAAACTCTGCAACTTTTCATGACAACTGATGCACTAGTGCCTATCAAAAACCCACCTTATCCTACATCTATTTTTCCTGAAAGAACCAAACATATTGTCACTATATTATCCTATTTATTAGGCTACCATTCTAATCAGTGGGTTGATGAAGTTGTGATAGTATTTTTTTCCATTCTCTCATCTCAAGCTAAGCCCTCCACCATGTTTAATTTT
This sequence comes from Pinus albicaulis, assembly GCA_034641835.2. NCBI lineage: Eukaryota > Viridiplantae > Streptophyta > Pinopsida > Pinales > Pinaceae > Pinus > Pinus albicaulis. Next base: position 118,031 of record JAXQQM020078423.1, read on the forward strand.
ACCCAGTTCCTAGCAGATGCCATACAGGAACAGTTCTTAAGGTTTCACATAGAGGAGGTTTTCAAATACACCTATGTGTTAGTATATATGTTTGTGTATTTTTATTCCAATAGGTTTCAATTCTAGATGGCCAAGGTAAATGAAGATGCAAAGCCCCAGTCCATCATCTTCTGGACCATTTTTCTATTTAAAGAACAAAATAACTATGCATACAAGGAATTTTTATATTTGTTTGTCCACCCATCCATCAACACACTTAGCAGTACAATAGAACCTAGGATAAGTGAAGATATTAGGAAAACCATGTAGCTAAAAAAGCAGGTGAAGACAACAAATTGCCACTTGTACCAAAATTATAGAGAGATTCGGGTTTATGGAAGTGAGCTAGCCCCTTAAAAATTTCCAAATTTCCTCTCCGTGAGGGTCTTTACATTGGATTACATAAGGTAGATGATATATGTAGAGGAGCTCCATTTCATTTCTGCAAATAAGAAGGCCCAGTTCAAGATCAAGACACAATTTGGGCCTTTCACAGCAAGAGAAGAGGAGATAAAATACTGAAGGGAATGGGATTTGGTTATAGTTTCACCTAGTCCTATGACCCTGTAGGAATTATCTCCAATAAAAGGGTGGAAAACATATCCACACCCTATTTTCATACACATAGACATGCCATTGAGAAGTATGCCAACCAAACCGAGTGGTTGGCCAACACCCTCAAAGAAGAAGAGGAACAAGTAATATCCAATTTAGGTATTCAGACTCCAACACCACAAGAAAGGAGGAATGTAGAAGAAAAATAATACAAAGGAAAAGAACCAGAGAAGGAGATAGGGATAAAAAAGGCCAGATCAGAAACTGCCCATGAGATAGCTAAGAAACAGATAGAAAGGTTGGAGAAGGGAGAAAAGGATTTTTCTGCCAGCAACATATTAGGTCAAATGAAACTTATAATTTGGGGAAGAATCATAAATATAGTGGTTGGAATGTGGCATTCCATCCACATTATTTTTGAACAACATGAGCTAATTTACAAATGAAAAGTGGCTATTGATAAAGCCAATCAGGAGTTGGGAAATATGCCAACAATAGCCCCCAAGATCATAAAATTTTTGAACTCAAAAACCAGTTTTGATCTGGAAGATCTTGATGTACAAGACAGGAAAAAAAACATCCTAGAGGTAAGAAGAGTCCTCACTAAAAGGAATTTAGTAAGGCAATTGGAAGAGAAATGCCATGAATTGGACTTGGCCATTGGCAGATTCCTGAACAAGATTGAGCCCCTGAGGGCCAAAGGACTCCCATCACTGTATGTGATCAACAAAAAGATGGTCGAAAAGGGAGATTACATGACCAAGCTCAGGGAAGTGGCTAAGGATACCACCAAGTTTTCCAACATTAAAGGAAATGTGACCGGGAAGGTTTATTGGATCTCCTGAGCAACGATATCTTCATTTTGTTAGCACTGGTATTTGCATCCCACCCATCCCACCTTATTTTACTCTACTTTCACCTCGTCTCTGTCATTATCATTGACCACACTTTTTTTTTTAAATTTTTTTCCCAAGAGTCCCAAAGTCATCATGGTCATCATTCAGCTCATTTTTCCATGTTGTGCCATCATTGGGTCATAGGGTCAAAATCATGAAAAATGGTTATTTCACCATAAAATTCATCTTTTGAAGGAGTAGTAATAGTCAAAGGTCTTCAAAAATTTCAGATTCTAAAAATATGATTTCAAAATAAGTGGCTTTGTGTTTACCATATTTATCTCTTAATTCTGCTTGGAAAGCTCATTTCCGTCTCCTAGGGTTTTGAGGGAATTTTTCTTGGTTTCATGAACTCCACGGTTAAATAATCAACAATACTTGTATCTTGATGCTCTTACACATTCTCATATCCTTAATAAACCTTCCTAAACACTTCCCCTTGCTCTTATCCCTCAAAATGATCATTTTTCCACAAGCCCTAGCATATTTCTACAATTTGACACTTTTTCGAGACTAGGCCTGTGTTTTTCTCTTTTGGACCCCTTCCCCTCACTCAATCCTTTAAATTCCACTTTCTCCTACTCTCTAACACCTATCCCTATCCCCAAAAAGTTCCCAAAGAATTTATACAACCCTTAACTCCTTTATTACCCTCCCTCTACAAGGCAGTCCTAAATCCCCTATTTTGCCTACACCAAACCCTAATTTCCTCTTCCACTGAGCTAGGGTTTGTTACGGAATTATAGACATAAAAGAAGAGGAGGCATAAGGGAGGTCATTTCATAAATTATGAAGCCATACCAACTCATAAAAATCATGCCTTCATCATTTTCCAAGAAGTCATTCCAAGGGACAAATCATTTGCCACACATAGGGCCAATTTTGCTTCAAACTATGTTTCTAACGAAACAAAGATGAAATTAACAAATTTGAGAGAGGTTTTTATCCCTCATAGGTAAATAAAGAAAAATATCATTTTAATTTTACGCAGGTACCATGTTTTTCTAGAAATGTTAAAATACATGTGCTGCACGAGGTTTGCTGCATTTCTAGAGTGACCTTGGGAAAATCAAGTTTTCGCCTAACTGGAGTGTCCAAATGACTTGATTGATGATTCAAATGCTAAATTGACAGAGATATAATTCCAATGAACTATCATAAGCTCAATTTGGAGTTGAGGAAGTCCTTAAAAAGTTTCCTACACCAGCACTCTGCATTTCTGCACCCTCATTCAGCACATTTTGACCAGTATTGGGAAAATAAACTTTTGAAAAGGAAAATGAACTGAAAATAGAAAACCGAAGGTATATTTGGAAATTAGATAAGATAATATTTGTAACGAGCTATCATGGGCCCAATTTGGACACCAAGAAGGCTTCCAAATGTGTTCTGAAAAAAGGTGTTGTATTGGCGTTGCGTGTTCAGGAATGGTGTTGCACATTTAGAAGATGTTGCCTCCTTTTTTCACCTTGGCGCTGCGCCTTTACCAATCTTGGGAGAAAATGTTTTTTATAGGGAATATGGACACCGTTTTTGAAACTGAAGGAATATTTTGAAACTATACTCAGAGATATTTCCAATGAGCTATCATGGAGATGTTTTGGACATCGGGAAGGCCTCCAAACGTTGCCTGCAAGACAGGCTATTTTTTCTATCGTGGCACTGCATGTTTAGTAGGAAAATGAAATTTTCATCATCTTCAGCAAAATTTTGACTTTTTTACTTTTTACTTGGGAAAATGAGAAAATTACTGATGTAAATGGTCATGGTGAATGTAAATGTCATGTTTTGATTTTCATGTAAGGTAGATACATTAGGTAAGTCATCAGTTGAGGTCAAATGAATCAGTTTCCTCTATTTTAGAGGCAATTTGTGTTGGGTATGTGTTATATTCTTTCCACGAATAGTCACGTGTAGGGGGGCAAAAGCCGCCCCTGTACGTTGCTTCGGGCACAGTAGGGGGGTCACAGGGGGGGCGACAGCGCCCCATGAAATTTTTTTTGGACCTTATTTTCCAGTGGGCAGACCTGCCCATGGTTTTGTGCATGGGTTTGCACATGGTTTTGGGGCATGATGGTTTTCAGCCCGTAGTATTTTGTAGATTCAGTCAAGGGAACTATGGTTATGTTCTAATCTAGGGTTAATGGATTGGGGTTTATGTATGCTTCAGCATGTATATATATGTGTTGTAACACTAAAAGGAATATAATGGAAAATCAAGCTGGTCATCCCGATTTGGGATCCAGGGGAAAATATATGTGTTTATCTATTTTATGTTTTATGCTCTTTCTATTATTTAATTTATGTTTTAAGATTTGTTTGTATATTGTAATATTCCCAATTAGCCACTGCTAAATGGAATATTATAACTACTCCATTTTTGAAACAAAAGAGCAGGGAGGACAATAATACATATCCGTGTGAAAAGAGATTGAATTAGGAGGACAAATAAAGCCACCTTAGTGTTAAAGAGGGATAAAGAAATGAGCTATATCTAGTCGACCAAGTCAATGACGTTGTTACAAGAGGAGGGAAACTAGATAGGGAAGCACAGTTTTGAAAGGGGAATCTTCTCAAGGAAGACACATCATCAATGAGTGGGGTCCGAGGTGAGGAAGCTCACCAAGGATAAGAAGGAGGAAATAGCAGAAAGGGAATGCATTTAGTATTCATATTTGTTTTTGTCTTTTGACTGATTGCAACCTTCAGCTATTTAGCCAGAGTTGCAACACTGTTTAGTGCAAAGAATTCTCATGGGGAATTCCATCTTCACCTTTGCTCTAGCTGAATGGGAGATCTAAGGAGGAGGTCCTAAGCTCAATTTTCATCATTTATCTTGAGGAGAACCATTCTACATCACACACAACACAGACACTTCTAGTAACTGCGTCATTTCTACAGTAGCAGCAGCAGCAGCAGCTGGGTCATACCTTCCTATTTTGTGCTTGTTTCAGAGGAGGAGCTCTCTATTTCACTCCGAGAGGTCTATTGAGGAAGGCATTGGGAAAATTTATGTATTATTTATCTATTTCAGATTAAATTTAGTATTTTATAATACATATTTTCTGGGCACAATGTTATTTTCTGCAGTGCTGCATTTTATGTTGCTATTTTGCCGGAAACCCTTGCCGGGGTGTTCCGATGTGCTTATAAAAGAGGTCAAGCCTCTCATTTCTGATTCCATGATTAATGAAAGATCCAAATTTGTATGAAATCATATTTTTATGTATATTTCATAATAAAAATTACGCTTTTGCAGTCTTCAGCAGTTCTATTTTGTGAAGTTGTGGGATTGGGGTGTTTTTGAGCATATATGAGCTGGGGAGATCTATTTAGTGTAGCTAGAATGATTTTTTTCTGATGCCATTTCATATTTAAGCTACATAAAGCATATATTAGAGGATCCAAGCCCTATTATTCATTTTTATTGCATGGTTTTCCTTATACAGCGTCATCATTGGAGATATTATATAAATTCCTAAAAAGGAATATTACAGCGGTATCGGAGCACTGCTCTTAGCTTAGATTGTGGGGGAAATTTATCTTTAGAATGGAGGAGGAAGACATTTCAAATCTCCTAATTCAAACCCTACAGAACATTTCAAGGGACCTCAAGGAGATGAGACATGAAGGGTATTCTATAGAGTTTTTCCATGAGGAAAGCACCAGCACTGCAAATGGCATGGGGCATTCAGCTGCATCACAACGCTCTACCATGCCTTCATTTATGATGGGGGGAGATAAGGAGGGAACCCTGGGAGAATATTTTGAATAATATGAACTCCAATCTCAAGGGTTCAAGGAGCACTTGAGCTTTCAGGAGTTTTTCCAGATCAAGGATGAGAGGAGGATTAATCCGCATCAAAAGGAGGAGAACTTGATGCAGGGATCATCCCTACAGTGAAGTATTGTAGGTTTATTCTTGCCCACATTTGATGGGAAACCTAAGTGCACAACTAAGGCTTGGGTGGAGAAGATGGACACACACTTCCAGCTCAACAAGGTTTCTGAGATAGAAGCCATCAAGATAGTTGCACTGCACCTAGAAGGGGAAGCTCAAGAATGGTGGTTTCATGGACTGACCACACTTGGGCATCATCATATCACTTCATACTCAGCTTTCACCAAGAAGCTAGTGGAGAGGTTTGATCCAAGAGATCCGGAAGCCCACTTTGCCAAGTTAACCAAGCTCAAACAGGAGGGAGATCTTGAGGATTATATTGCTGAGTATTTGCAGCTTTCAGTGATGGTATCCAACCTCAATATGAGCAAGAAGGTATGCATGTTTATTAATGGATGGCTGAACCATTGCAAGGGTTGGTCAAATCTACTAAACCAACCACACTCCTTGAAGCTGTGGAGAAAACTAGAGATCTACAGCACATCTTTCCCATGGAAAGAACCTTTTTGCAGTAGGAGACTTACTCAAGACCAAGGAAGACAATCCATGTTCAGGATTTAGAGGGAGAATGTGTTGCAGCAAAGACACATCATGTCAAGACCTTCTCCAAGAAGGATTCCAGCGCTGTACAATCCATGGAAGACTTTGCTCCAAGAGGGGGAGCTATTGCAGCGTTAAGAGGAGTCCCAAAGTATCTAACCTTGAGGGTGAGAGGTACTATCATGGGGAAACGAGTCTCTGTGTTGATAGATAGTGGAGCCACTCATAATTTTGTTGATGCACAACTGGTACAAATGAGAGGAATCCACATGGAGGAGTTTGAGGGATTCTCAGTTTTGGTCCCAGGAGCTATGACCCTGCAATGTGCCAAGTATGTTCCGACACTAACCATTACCATGGGGACCTACACATTGATAGACCACTTCTTTTTGGTAGACATTCCAGACACCAATGTCATATTGGGAGTCCAGTGGTTAATCACTCTTGGGAGAGTTACCACTAATTGGAGAACTTTAGAGATGGAATGGACAGGAGGGAAGGATGGCTAACAAAAAAAGTGTAGGTTTTAACCCTGAACAGAAATTATCTACACATGAATCTTATAACAGAAAATAAACAATGAGAACATAGCCCTCACCTTGGTCACTCGAGGTGCCACACTGGATCCCCAGAATAGGGCGACCAACAATTATTCATTATATTCCTTTTGGTGTTACAACACATATATATACATGCCGAAGCATACATAAACCCCAATCCATTAACCTTGGATTAGAACATAACCGTAGTTCCCTTGACCAGATCTACAAAATACCAGGGGCCGAAAACCATCGTACCCCAAAACCATGTGCAAACTCATGCACAAAACATGGGTGGGTCCGCCTATGAGTGGGTCCGCACACCAAAACAATTTTCGTGGGGGCTACCGGATGCCTAACGAGGGGGCATCGGCCCCCACAGCGACCCAGCTGCTGCCGCCCAGCTCATCTTGTGCCCCGCATGAGGCTAGTCGTGATATAACACATACCCAACATTCTCCCACTTGTTGTTTTCTTTCCACAGGGGGCCACAGGAGAGCTTAGTCATTGGGCCAATTATTCAACACCCATTGTTTCTCTACACCAAGAGAACTTCTGAGTGCTCACAGACTTCGTCAATGCATCTGCAACATTCTTCAAAGTGTCCACCTTTACCAGCAACACCCTTTTAGCCTCAACCACATCTCTAACAAAGTGATATTGAACATCAATGTGCTTTGTCTTTGAATGATAAGCAGGGTTCTTAGCCAAGAAAATTGCACTTTGGCTATCACAGTCTATCCTTATAGCTTGTTGTACCAACCCCATACTTGAACACAATCTCTGCAACCAAACTGCTTCCTTGCTTGCATGAATGGCTGCTATGTATTCTGCCTCTGTAGTTGAAAGTGCCACTACAGACTGTCTTTTACTCATCCAACTGACTGCACCTCCAAATAGGCTAAACACATACCCACTTGTAGATCTTCTTTGGTCCAGATCTCCAGCCCAGTCTGCATCAACAAAACCATGAATGTCCAACATTCTTTCCAATCTTGGTCTTCCCTGGTAGCACGAGCCATAATCACTAGTGCCACGTAAATATCTGAAAACCCGCTTCACTGTTGTCCAATGCTCCTTCCCTGGGTTTGACATAAACCTGCTCAATACTCCCACTGCATGTGCAATGTCTGGTCTAGTACAGACCATTGCATACATCAGGCTACCCACTGCACTTGCATATGGAACACGGGACATATACTCCTCTTCTTCTTGTGTCTTAGGACATTGTTCAGTAGACAGCTTTACACCTACAAGAATAGGAACATTCACCGGTTTACTATCCTGCATGTTGAACCTCTGCAATATAGTCTCGACATACTTCCTCTGGTTTAACCAGAGCTTCCTCTTTGCCCGATCTCTCTTAATTTCCATGCCCAAAATATAGTTTGCAGCACCCAGATCCTTCATGTCGAATTTGGAGAGCAGTTGGGTCTTCAAATCTTGGATAATTTCTTTGTCATTTCCAATCAACAACATATAATCCACATACAAGACCAAATAAATAACACGGTCACCAATTAATTTAAAATAAACACGGTGATCCTCCTTGCTTCTGGTGAAGCCAAGTCCCCGTATATAGGTATCAAATTTCTGATACCACATCCTTGGTGACTGTTTTAACCCATACAGAGACTTTTGTACATGGGTCTTTCTTACCATACCATAAAGCCTTGAGTTGCTTCTGTAGATCTCCTCTTCTAGATCCCCGTGAAGAAATGTTGTCTTCACATCCATCGACTATCTCAAAATTAAAAGCAACAACAAGAGATAAAAGTAATCTAATAGAGGCTAACTTGGCAATAGGAGAAAAAATATCACCAAAATCAATTCTCGTCACCTCGGAATAACCTTTTTCTACCAACTGAGATTTGTATTTCTCCACCTTGCCTTCTACATTCATCTTCTTCTTAAACACCCATTTTCTCTTGATGGGCTTCCTTCCAGCCGACAACTCCACCAAATTGCATGCCTCATTTTTGTGCAAGGATGCAATTTCATCAACCATGGCCTCCTTCCAAAGTTTTCCATCCTCTGAATCTACTGCCTCCCTGACAGTTCTGGGATCATCATAAGTTATAGTTAAAGCAAAACCTGAACAAAAAGCAGATGGACTATACCATTCTGGTTCCCTTATTTCCCGAGTTGATCTTCTCACATCTGGAGTTTGTGGCTCTTCCTATTCTGAGTCTTCTTCTGCTGTAGAGTCTGATTCATCCTCCTTTAGCTCAAACTCTATCTTCTCAAGTTCCTTTGGTAGGACTTCATGTGTAGCAACATCTTTCACCTCTCTAAACACCACATCTCATCTGTACACAACCTTCCTTGTTTTTGGGTTCCAAAGCTTGTAACCCTTTAAACCATCCTTATACCCAATAAAGATGCACCTTTCAGATTTATTATCCAACTTGGTCCTTTTCTCCTTTAGAACATGTACATATGCATCACATCCAAATACCCTTAGATGTGAAAGAGAGGGTTTCTTACCAGTCCATACCTCATGTGGAGTCTTATCCTCCAACGCTGATGAAGGTGATCTATTAACTAAGTAACATGCGGTCTCCACTGCCTCTGCCCAGAATTCTTGTCCTAACCCGGTACCACTGAGCATGCTTCTTGCCTTTTCCATCAGTGTTCTATTCATTCTTTCTGCAACTCCATTTTGCTAAGGTGTGTATGGAGTAGTCTTCTGCCGTCTTTATACCACACTTCTTATGAGAACTCTTCAAATTCCTTCTTCTGAAGAACTCCCATATTTCACTAAATATCAGTATACTATCTTCTTCTCACCGTACGGTTCTCCACAGGCCTTAAATTCTTTAAATCTGTCAAAGACTTCAGATTTCTTCCTCAAGAAATATGTCCATGTATTCCTTGAGAAGTCATATATTAATGAAACATAGTACACAGACTTTCCCAGTGATGGAACTGACACAGATCCAAACACATCACTGTGCACAAGTTCTAATATCTTGTTCGCCCTCTTAGCACCAGAAGGAAAACTCACCCGATTCTGCTTCCCATATACACAATGTTCACAGAAATCGAAATCCAGAGAGAAATTAGACATACCTTCTGCCATACCATTTCTATGTAGTATCTGAAGGCCCTTCTCTCCAATATGTCCAAGCCTTTGATGCCATAGCATGGTCTTTTCTCCAGAGACAGCTAGGCTTTCCGCTCCTCTTTCAAGAACCATAGAACTGTTACACCCATCAATAACAGTGCTACCTTGTAGCTTGTACAAAGTTCCAGTCCGAACTCCCCGCATTAATACCAGTGCTCCCCGAACCATCTTGCAGGCATCTTTCTTGAACACTGTTTTTACACCTGCATCATCCATCTTGCTTACAGAAATCAGATTTCTGGCCAATGTAGGAATATGCAGAACACCAGGAAGTGTTCTAATCCTTCCACCTTGCAGCTTCAGCATGACCTTTCCACGTCCGACGATTCTAGCCTTCCTATCATCCCCTAGGAAGACATCACCACCATCATATTTCTCATACTCGCAGAACCACTCCCTATGGGGAGTGAAGTGAAAGGATGCACCTGAGTCAATCAACCATGACTCATGATCTACATATGTATTTGAAGAAGAAGCCAAATACACATCTCCACCTTCATCCGAGGTGGTTTTTGCCTTTGCAGAAGGAGCTTCATCAGATCCCTTTCCTTTCTCAGGAGCTTTAGATCTACATTCCTTTTTGTAGTGTCCTTCCTTTCCGCATTTCCAGCACACCTTTACAAACTTTCCAGGAGATTTAGATCTCTCTATAGATTTAGATCTCCCACTCGAAACCTTATTCTTGTTTCTGTTCTGGGACCTTCCTCGTACAGATAAGGCATCTCCATTCTGACCCTCCATATTTCTCCGTCTCATTTCCTCCGACAGCAAGGCTGAGACAATGTCATCAAAAATTCAAGGTAGTTGTATTGCTACCTATTGCAATAACCAGACTGTCCCACGAGTCTGGTAGAGAGCACAACAAACTGATGCACTTATCTTCATATGAGATTTTAATATCAAAAGATGACAGCTGACTTACCACAGTATTGAAGGCATTCAGATGCTCTGTCACCGAGTCTCCATCCTTCATCCTCAGGTTATACAACTTTTTCCGCAGGAACAACTTATTCACCAGAGACTTAGATTGGTATAAAGTCCCAAGCTTTTCCCACAAAGTCTTCGTCGTAGCTTCCCCAGATACATTCAACAATACTGAATCTGAGACACACAACCGTATTGTGCTTTTAGCTTTTCGATCTAGTTTTCTCCAGTCTTCATCTGACATTGCCGTTGGTTTAGTACCTGGATCTACCGCAATCCACTGATCTTTATCCACCAGCAGATCCTCCATCTTGAGCTTCCATAACAAACTAAATGTAATTTGATCTTTATCTTCCCATAGCTACTTCATCTTCTTGCGCAAGAAAGTATCTGCTCGGATCTCCCCTTCTCACTTGGGGGTCTACCTGAGGCCCGAGCAAAAACCCAAGGTCCTTGAAAACGTCATGGAAGCCAAACTGCTCTGATATCAAATGTAGGTTTTAACTCTCTACATAAATTATCTACACATGATCTGCAAGCCATCGTGAGGCATAAAACATAAAACAGATAAACACAGAGATTTTCCCCTGGATCCCAAATTGGGACGACCAGCTTGATTATTCATTATGTTCCTTTTAGTGTTACAAAACATATATATACATGCTGAAGCATACATAAACCCCAATCCATTAACCCTGGATTAGAACATAACTGTAGTTCCCTTGACCGGATCTACAAAATACCAGGGGCCGAAAACCATCGTACCGCAAAACCATGTGCAAACTCACGCACAAAACATGGGTGGGTCCGCATATGAGTGGGACCGCATACCAAAAAAAAATTCGCCGAGGCGCTGCTGCGGCCCCCCCTGTGCCCCCCCTGCTGCACCCGGCGCAACGTACAGTGCGTGGGGCTAGTCGTGGAAAGAATATAACACATACCCAACAAAAAGATCAAGGGTATAAACACATACCCCCCTCAGGTTGTTTCAGAACACAGGATGGAGGCAGATCTGTGCAGAGGGGATGTTGAATGGGTATTAGAGCTACATATATCAGAGGTGAAGGGCAAGGACTCACCAGTGCATCCAGATGTTCAATCTCTCTTGGACCAATATTCTACAGTATTTGGAGATATCCCACCAAGGAGACCTCCTGACCGAGGGTTTGAACACACTATTGAGTTGGAGCAAGGGATCCAAGCAGTAATCACCACTCCTTATAGGCATCCCAAGGCTTATAGGGATGAGATTGAGAGGGCTATCGAAGAGCTACTAGCTCTAGGACACATCTGACCCAGTACTAGTCATTTTGCTTCTTCAGTGGTCTTAGTAAAGAAGAAATATGGCACATTGAGGATGTGCATTGACTATAGGGCCTTGAACAAGAAGACCATGAAGAACAGGTACCCTATACCCAGGATCGATGAACTCATGGATGAGTTGAGGGGATCTAAATACTTCTCCAAGATTTATTTGAGATCCGGGTATCATCAAATCAAGGTGAGGGAGCAAGATATCCCTAAGACAACGTTTAGATGTCACTATGGGAATTTTGAGTTTCTGGTAATGCCCTTTGGATTGACCAATGCCCCAGCAACTTTCCAATCCTGCTTGAACCACATCTTCCATGGTCATTTGAGAAAGTTTGTATTGGTATTCTTTGATGATATTCTTATCTACAACCGCACTTGGGAGGAGCACTTGCAACACATTGAGACAGTGTTGCATATCCTCAAGGAGCAGCAATTTTAGCCAAGCTCTCCAAATATGAATTTGGCCTCATAGAGATGTTGTATTTGGGGCACATCATAGGAGTATATGGAGTGAGGGTACATGAGGAGAAGATCTAGGCTATCAGAGATTGGCCTGAGCCCAAAAATCTTACAAAACTCAGAGGGTTTGTGGGCATATGCACTTATTATTGGAATTTTGTGAAAGGGTTTTCACAACTAGCAGCACCACTGATAGACTTGACAAAGAAAGGAGCTTTCCATTGGACACCTATAGCACAAAGGGCTTTTGATAAGCTCAAAGAGGTAATGATTAGTTGTCCTGTTTTGGTTTTTCCTGAATTTTCTCAACCTTTTGTTCTATAATTTGATGCATTAGGTTAAGGTATTGGGGTAGTCTTGATGCAAGGTGTGCATCCTATAGCCTTTGAGAGTAGGAAGCTGCTCCCTCATGAGAGGTTGTAGCCCATATATGATAAATAAATGTTGGCAATCATGCATGCATTAGCCAAATTCCAGCAATACTTGGTGGGGAATAATTTCAAAGTGAAGACTGACCATAACAATCTTAGACTCTTCCTTAAGCAGAAACAACTCCAGGAGAGACAACAGAAGTGGGTGAGAAAAATCAAAGCTTATGATTTTGATATAGAGTATGTCAAGGGGAAGAGCAATGTAGTAGTTGATGCACTATCCAGGAGACCTATAGTGCTATCTTTGAGGAGCATGGACGCAGATTGGAAAGCTCAACTTTTAGTTGAGTATTCCAAAGGTGACTTTCCATGTGAGATGCTTGATCGGGTGGTATCGGATGAGAGGTTTAAAGTAATGGATGAGGTCATCTATTACCAGGACCGGATCTTCTTGGCTAAGAACTCCAAGCTCAAGGAGAAGATCTTATTGGCATGACATGATTCTCCACTTGTAGAGCATCAAGGTTTCACAAAGACTTACAGGGCCATAAGGGAGAGATTCTCATGGAAGGGTCTCAAGGAGGATGTGCTCTGACATGTCAGAGAGTGCACCATTTGGCAGCAATATAAGGGAGAACACACCCACCCTGCTGGGTTATTGTAGCCACTACGTATTCCGGATGGGAAGTGGGAAAGTATCTCTATGGACTTCATCACCGGCTTACTGACAGTACAGGGTAAGGATTGTATCTTTTTTGTTGTGGATAGACTAACAAATTACTCTCATTTCTTTGCCATTTCTGCACATTATACTATTTCACAGGTAGCTGAGCTCTTCTTCAGAGATGTATTTAGACTCCATGGTCTCCCAAGTACCATAGTGAGTGATCGGGACAGCCGCTTCTTGGGTGGATTTTGGCAAGAAATTTTCCAGTTAGTGGGGACTGATTTGACTCCAAGCACTAGCTATCATCCCCAAACTGATGGATAGACCGAGATAGTGAACAAGTGGCTAGAAGGCTACTTGAGGAACTATGTGGCAGGGCAGCAAAGAGTTTGGTTGCATTGGCTCCACTTGGGAGAGTATTGTTACAACACTACTCACCATATTTCTATTGGCATGACTCCATTCCGAGCCTTATATGGGTATATAAGGCACTCTCATTTGTTGATGTGATGTTTGGGGAGAGTAAGGCTCCAAGGGAAAAGGAATGGATTCAGGAGAACCAGGACATACTCAGGGCACCTAGGACAACATTGCTACTGCCCAAAACCAGCAGAAGATGTATACAGACTGGGCCCAGATAGAAAGACATTTTGAGGTGGGGGATCTTGTCTATCTACGTCTTCAGCCTTACAAACAGTCCACATTCAAGGAGAAGGGATATGACAAGCTCAATCCTCGTTTCTATGGGCTATACAGGGTGGTCAAATGTATCGGTAAGGTAGCATATGAGTTGGAGCTTCCTAAGGGGAGAAAAATCCACAATATCTTCCATGTTTCTTGCCTCAAGAAGGCCATTGGGAGGAATGTAGTTGCCAACATGGATCTCCCCCCTATTGATGATGAGGGTCACCTGATTTTGCAGCCAGAAGCCATCTTAGACAGACGAGAGAGGCAGCTAAGAAACATAGTCATCAAAGAATATTTGATTTGATGGAGGAATCTACCAGATGAGGATGCCACTTGGGAGGGAGAGAAAATCTTGCAGCATCCTTATTTATTGTTGCTTGTGGGCAAGAAACTTTTGAGCAGAGAGGACTGTAATATTCCCAATTAACCACTGCTACTTGGAATATTATAACTACTCCATTTTTGAAATAAAAGAGTAGGGAGGACAATAAAACATATCCTAGTGTGAAAAGGGATTGAATTAAAAGGAAAAATAAAGCCACCTTGGTGTGAAAGAGGGGAAAAGAAATGATCTAGATCTAGTTGACCAAGTCAACATCGTTGTTACAAGAGGAGGGAAACTAACTAGGGTAGCACAGTTTTGAAAGGGGAATCTTCTCAAGGAAGACACATCATCAATGAGTGGGGTCAGGGGTGAGGAAGCTCACCAAGGATAAGAAGGAGGAGATATTAGAAAGGGAAGGCATTTAGTATTCATATTTTTTTTTGTCTTTTGACTGATTTCAAGCTTAAGCTATTTAGCCGGAGTTACAGCACTGTTTAGTGTAAAGAATTCTCATGTGGGAATTCCATATTCACCTTTGGTCTAGCTGATTGGGAGATCTAAGGAGGAGGTACTGAGCTCAATTTTCATCATTTATCTTGAGGAGAACCAGTATACATCACACACAGCATAGTCACTTCTAGTAACTGTGTCATTTCTACAGTAGCAGCAACAGCTGGGTCATACCTTCCTATTTTGTGCTTGTTTCAGAGGAGGAGGTGTCTATTTCACTCCGGGAGATCTATTGAGGAAGGCCTTGGGCCAATTTCTGTATTATTTATCTATTTCAGATTAAATTTAGTATTTTTTAATATAGAGTTTCTAGGCAAAGTGTTATTTTCTGCAGTGCTGCATTTTAGGTTGCTATTTTGCCGGAAACCCTTGCCGGGGTGTTCCGATGTGCTTGTAAAAGAGGTCAAACCTCTCATTTCTGATTCCATGATTAATGAAAGCTCCAAATCTGTATGAAATCATATTTTTTTGTAGATTTCATAATAAAAATTACGCTGTTGCAATCTTCAGCAGTTTTATTTTGTGAAGTTGTGGGATTGGGGTGTTTTTGAGCATATATGAGCTAGGGAGATCTGTTTAGTGTAGCTAGAATGATTTTTTTCTGATACCATTTCATATTTAAGCTACATACATCATATATTAGAGGATACAAGTCCTTTTCTGAATTTTTATTGCATGATTTTCCTTATACAGCGTCCTCATTGGAGATATTACAAAAATTCCTGAAAAGGAATATTACATAGATAATTTATGTATAGGGTTAAAACCTAAATTTGTTATCAGAGTTGTTTTGGCTTCAAGGGGATGCCTTTTCTATCGAGGTTTTTTTTGCTCAGGCCTGTGGTATACCCTGTTCAATGGGAGATCTGCGGGATCGATTCTTGCGGTGAAAGAAGATGGTGAGCAGCGGAAAGTTAGAGATTGAGAAATTTAATGGTCAAAGTTTTGAGTTATGGAAGCTCAATATGGAGGACCTATTGGTCAATAAATATCAATGGATCATGGTAGATCCAGGTACTAAACCAATGGCAATGTCAGATGAAGACTGGAATAAATTGGATCGGAAGGTGAAGAGCACAATACGGTTGTGTGTCTCAGATTCGGTATTGTTGAATGTATCTAGGGAGGCTATGACGAAGAATTTATGGGACAAACTTGGGACTTTGTACCAATCTAAATCTCTAGTGAATAAATTGTTCCTGCGGAAAAAGCTGTATAACCTGAGGATGAAGGATGGAGACTCGGTGAAAGAGCATCTGAACGCCTTCAATATTGTGGTAATTCAGCTGTCATCTGTTGATATTAAAATCTCAAGATGAAGATAAGTGCATCAGTTTGTTGTGTTCTCTACCAAATTCGTGGGACAGTCTGGTTATTTCAATAGGTAGCAATATAACTACTTTGAATTTTGATGACATTGTCTCAGCCTTGCTGTCAGAGGAAATGAGTCAGAGAAATATGGAGGGCCAGAATGGAGATGCCTTATCTGTACGAGGAAAGTACCAAAACAAAAACAAGAATAAGGTTTCGAGTGGGAGATCTAAATCTCCTGGAAAGTTTGTAAAGGTGTGCTGGAAATGCAGAAAGGAAGGGTACTACAAAAAGGACTGCAGATCTAATGCTCCTGAGAAATGGAAGGGATCTAATGATGCTCCTTCTACAGAGGCAAAAACCACCTCAAATGAAGGTGGGGATGTGTATTTTGCCTCTTCTTCAAATACACATGTAGATCATGAGTCATGGTTGATTGACTCAGGTGCATCCTTTCACTTCACTCCCCATAGGGAGTGGTTCTGCGAGTATGAGAAATATGATGGTAGTGATGTCTTCCTAAGGGATGATAGGAAGGCCAGAATCATCGGGTGTGGAAAATTCAAGCTAAAGATGCAAGGTGGAAGGATTAGAACACTTCCTGGTGTTTTGCACATTCCTGCATTAGCTAGAAATCTGATTTTTGTAAGCAAGATGGATGATGCAGGTGTAAAAACAGAATTCAAGAAAGATACCTGTAAGATGGTTCGGGGAGCACTGGTATTAATGAGGGGAGTTTAGATTGGAACTCTGTACAAGCTTCAAGGTAGCACTGTTATTGATGGGTGCAACAATTTTGTGGTTCCTGAAGGTGGAGTGGAAAGCCTAGTGGTCTATGGAGAAAAGACCATGCTATGGCATCAAAGGCTTAGACATATTGGAGAGAAGGGCCTTCAGATACTACATGGAAATGGTATGGTAGAAGGTATGTCTAATTGCTCTCTGGATTTCAATTTCTGTGAATATTGTGTATATGGGAAGCATAATCAGGTGAGTTTTCCTTCTGGTGCTAAGAGGGCGAAGAAGATATTAGAGCTTGTGCAGATTGATGTGTTTGGACCTGTGTCAGTTCCATCACTGGGTAAGTCTATGTACTATGTTTCATTCATAGATGAATTCTCAAGGAATACATGGTTATATTTCTTGAGGAAGAAATATGAAGTCTTTGAAAAATTTAAAGAATTTAAGGCTCTG
The DNA here is from genome assembly GCA_034641835.2 of Pinus albicaulis. Lineage (NCBI taxonomy): Eukaryota > Viridiplantae > Streptophyta > Pinopsida > Pinales > Pinaceae > Pinus > Pinus albicaulis. The sequence goes on from JAXQQM020078423.1 coordinate 135,390, forward strand.
GTGGAAAAGCAGACAGAGAAGAAGATAAAGGTGATGAGGACAGATAATAGTGGGGAGTTCTGCAAGAAGGAATTTGAAGAGTTCTGCAAGAAATGTGGTATAGTATAGTAGAAGACTACTCCATACACACCTCAGAAAAATAGAGTTTCTGAAAGAATGAACATAATGCTGATGGAAAAGGCAAGAATCATGCTCAGTGGTATCGGGTTAGGACAAGAATTCTGGGTAGAGGTAGTGAATATTGCATGTTACCTGGTTAACAGATCACCTTCATCGTCATTGGAGGATTAGACTCCACATGAGGTATGGATAGGTAAGAAACCCTCTCTTTCACGTCTGAGGGTATTTGGATGTGATGCATATGTACATGTTCCGAAGGAGAAAAGGACCAAGTTGGATAATAAATCTGAAAGGTGCATCTTTATTGGATAGAAGGATGGTTTAAAGAGTTACAAGCTTTGGAACCTAGAAACAAGGAGGTTTGTGTACAATCAAGATGTGGTGTTTAGAGAGGTGAAAGATGTTGTTAAACATGAAGTCCTACCAAAGGAACCTAGGAAGATAGAGTTTGACCTAAAGGAGGATGAATCAGACTCTAAAACAGAAGAAGACTCATACGAGGAAGAGCCACAAACTCCAGCTGTGAGAAGATCAATTTGAGAAAGAAGGCAACCAGAAAGGTATAGTCCATCTACTTTTTGTTCAAGTTTCGCCTTAAATATAACTCATGATGATCCCAGAACTGTCAGGGAGGCAGTAGATTCAGAGGATGAAAAACTCTGGAAGGAGGCCATGGTTGATGAAATGGAATCCTTACATAAAAATGAGGCATGGGATCTGGTGGAGTTGCCGGCTGGAAGAAAGCCTATCGAGAGCAAATGGGTGTTTAAGAAGAAGATGAATGTATAAGGCAAGGTGGAGAAATACAAAGCTTGGTTGGTGTTAGTCATCAGTATTTTTCACTTGTTGGTGAAGCTGATATCCATATGTCAATTTGTCATCTAGAAAACCATCATAAAACGTTTTTTCACCCTCCTACTTTTCATTCCGCCCATGTCAAGGTTCTAGCTTCAGCCCTACTAGTTTGCCCATCAGCTCTAAAAGGACAATCCAAATTTGTTCAAAAAGCCTCCCCTAAGTTAGGAAGTGGTGCTTTAAGGCATCTCACCCTTGGCAAACATCTAATAGCCAAAAAACCTCCATCTGCTACAGACCAGTCACAACAGACCTCCTGCTCTGCTAATCAAGTTGATCACAGCTCTAAGTCGTGCCACTTACACACCCTTAAGTCCCAGCAATGCATAGACCACAGCCTCAAGCTGATTTTAGGTGTTTTACAGTGTTTTATGGATTGTACAAAGACAGGAAACATGTCATCATCTCAGAAGACTAAATTATTGACTCCACATTAGAAGAATAGCTGCTTCTTAATGTGGACATGAGCCTGAGATACATCTGCAGGGCAAGGAGTTACTCATCAAACTCTTGCAGCTTCATTCAGCATGATAACACAGTAGAAGAAAGACAACACTGTCAAACAGACTTGTAATTTGTCCTGGCCAAAAACCTCCTTCATCCATAAGTAGAGGGTTAAGGCGCCTCCTTCATCTACAAGCAGAGGGCGATGGTCAAAATTTGAATTGAAAATATGCAAATGACTGTAAGGCAGATTTGTTTTTAATGAAAAAAGTGAAACAGTGACTAGAGTTTTCTGAAGCAAAGTGATGTTTGAAGAAAGAAGTAAAAGCAATAATGTTTGTCAAATTTGGTTTTCCTGTCATCATGTATAAGAGAAAGCTTTTTTCAAGCCTGCTCATCAAATAATCTTCAGTAGATTAAGACAGAGGTTAAACTGGTCCCTTATCAAGTTTTCTTTCCAATATAGAAGTCTGGAGCCCAAGTAACACAAAATCTGCTATTGGTTAAAAGAAAGGTCATGACACAGGAAAATGATATTGATTATATTTCAATAGGTTATGGAAATGAGTTTCATAGCTCTGGAGCAACATTCAAAGCCCATGAGGCGCCTCACTGTTACACTCCAAGTGAAAAGAGAATTGTAAAAGGAATCCCCTTTTCAGTGGACAGAGGTGGGAAAGTATGAGTAAATGCAACCGAAGTTGTGCACTAACATTCATGAGAGGAGTTCAAACATCACCTACCAGCTAGGTAAACTTCAAAACAGGACATAAATTCCTCCAGAGCATCAAGGGCAAACAATTACAGTTTTGGTTTTCAAAGCAGTAAAGCCGCCTCCTCCAAAGTATCAAAAAAGAGACCTCATATGACTCAAATGACAGTGGATATGCCATACAGAGATAATAAGTGGAAAAGGATTTGGAGATCACAGTTGAGTTTTTCCCAGAAGAGTTGGTTGACCTCGAGAGGCACATCCACAAAATCTTGCACAGTAGCTCAAAGCAAATTTTTCCTCCCTAGCACAGCTATCAGAAAAAGAGAACCTTTTTAAGAAGCAGTCAAATTTCTAAATCCTCAAAAGGGTTGTTTTATTTCAGAAAGGGATCAAGCTCATGAAAGCTGCTCATTTCTACTATGGCATTCAGCTGGACAAAGAGTATCAGGTTATGTCTTAGAAGATAGAGGTTTCAAGTTTTGCTTAAAAAGGGCATTTTAGAACCTCTACTACAAAACCCTCACCAATCAAATATGAAAGGTGAGTTGGCTTTTTCATTTTCAAACAGGATTAAAGACCGTTGCAAATCCATGTTGAAATCCCAAAGCACAATCCAAACTCCCCCTTGCTGTTTGCAAAACTGGAAAAATATTTTTTGAGAAAAATGACAGAATTTTGGAGGTTTTAAACTTGCGCGGCGCGCCTGGAGCGAAATTTTCAAAGAGATAAAACGTGGGCGCGATGCGACTGTAGGGGCGTGTGGCGCACCTGTGCGCGTTGGTCTTGTCGGCCCGACAATGACCCGGTGACCATTTCTACGCAACACTTTCTCTTTCAAGCGTGTCGCGCTCATCTCATGTTATAAAAACCCCTCCTAACTCATCTGCAAACTGGTCCAATTTCCTCAAGAGGCATCATCATCAATTTTCAAGACATTCATGCATCTCCATGCTCTATTCAAGAACTCTCATAACCATTAAAAGTGGTTTCTCCAAGTCTGTGCGAGAAGACAGTGAAAGGAAGAGGGTTGTTGTGTTCGTTTAAAAGTTTTCAGTTTGCAATAGCTACATTTTCCCAACAGTGAGCATGACCAAATGGAGGCTTACTTTTATTGATGTCCAAAGACTTTATAGACAGCTCTCCAAACAGTTTTTAAATAGTGCAAACAGCTTCCAAAAAGGAGAGACAAGGTTTCAAAAGGAGAAGCTGTGGGTTTATTTTCAAAGTAGCAGTTATCATGATACGAATGTTTTTGTCAAACCAAAAGATTTCTCTGTGTGATAAAAAGAGACAAAACCCCAGTGTTTTTCCCCTTCACCCCATAAACAAAATATAGTGTGAATCTGCAAATCACCATTTGGAGCTATTGTCAAAGTATAGGTGAGGATTGGTGATTACAAGGGCAACATCTCTATTAGAAGAAATGTTAGCTTGCTACAAGGTTATTGTGCTGACCTCAAAACACCTAGAGCCATGGCACTTCACACTAACACAGTGGTTTCTGACTGTGTAAGGTACATTTGGTGGTTGATTGTCTTCATGTTAATTGAATCTGCTGATGAAGCACCTACAAGGAAAAAGAAGGTCTTGAACTAAGAAACTGTGATTCTTCCTTCCTCTACAAAGGCAAGGATTTCCAAGTGCCTCAAACACCAAATCCTGGTGCCCTTCCACAAGAAACCCCTTTTGACTGTCTTTATCCTTGTTTGCTGTGTTTTCATCATGGATATTGGTTGATTGATATACAAAGGTTGGGAAAGCAGAATTTTGAAGAAACAGAGTCTTACACGAAAAGAAGACATTTCAAATTACACCTGATATCATTTTTTTCTTAAATAAACAGAGGTTTTACAGGCTGAGACAGAGTTTGTGTTTGAAAACACATTTCAAGAACTTTTGAGGCATCTTGGTTTTGCAGAAGCGCCCGGGCAGTTTGTTTCAAAATTATTTTCTGACCAACAAGAGATTAAATTTACAAAAGTGAGAGAGGTTTTTGTCCCTCATAGGTTCAAGAAGAAAAACCTCATTCAGTTTCTACACAGGTATCATGGTTTGTGAGAAATGTGAAAAGTTCAGACGTCACGGGAGAATTTCTGCACCACGATTCATCATTTTGACCAGTGATGGGACAGTCAGTTTTTGAACACCCAAATGGATACCAAATGAAAAAAATAAAGCATATTTGGAAATTATACTTCTCTATCTTTCCAATGAGCCATCTCGGGCCCAATTCTGACACCGGGAAGGCATCCAAAAGTGGCGTACAAACAGCACTATGCATTTCTGCACCAGGATTCACCAGTTTTGACCAGTGTTGGGAGAATGAATTTTTGAACAGTTTTACTTGGGGTAAAACTGGTCTTACATGGTGTACTTGGGTCCATCTAATGATAAAACGTTAGATGACCAAAAAATGGTGTAACAAACCAAATGGACTCCAAATGAAAAAATTAAAGTTTTTCTGGAAATAGACTTCCACATGTTTCCAACGATCCATCTCACGCCCAATTCCGACACCGGGAAGGCCTTCAAAATAGGCTCCAAAGTTGCGATACGCGTTCCGAAATCTGTGCGGCGCGCTCAGGAAGAAAGTTTCCAAAGGAATGCACTGATGCGTGGCGCGCCTGTAGCATCAGTAAAAAAACTCACCAAAAACCTTCAAAAACTCTTTCCATAGTTACTCAAACCCTCAATGCAAAGATTTCCATCGATATTCAAGGTATTTATCCACCTCCATGCTCCTTTCAAAGCTGTTGAGTGGTGAAAAAGGGGTTGAAATCCACAGGTCTAAATCACAACATTGAGTTTGTTAAGGGAGGTGTGTTTTGTGTTAAAAACTTAGAATTACTATGTTTCTATTAGCCTAAGGTCTGAATATTAGAATTGGTGCGTTTTTGTTGGTATAAAAACCGAGTGACTGCCCTCAAAACCAGTTGAAAGGTGGAACAGTTTTGGAAAGGGAGGTTAAGGGTTGTAAAGTGAAAGCAATATACCTGATTTCAAACAGCAGTAAGCATTCCATAAATGTTTTTTCATTTTCAAAGGTTTCCTCTGTGTTAACAAAGCAAAACAGTGTTTAACCTTTCATTCCATAAAGAAGAGCCAGTGAGGTAGAGAGAAGGCAATTTTTTGTTAAACGGGAGTTTTACTATTGAATGCGACATGCCTTTGCTATTACATCATAAAAACAACATAAGCCATTTTTTCCTATCTTATGAACAGTGACTTTGACTGTGTTGATAATGTTGAAATATTTTAGTTGAAAGGCATGCCAAAGGAGTAGAGTTCTGTTTAAAGAAGAACCTTGATTGTTTGATTTCTGCAAGACCACTACTACCACCTCAGAAACTTTTCAAAACTCTGTCACCTTGCTCTTTTAAAAAACAGTGACTTGGGCTGTGTATACTCTCTAACTGACTGTGTAGATGGTGTGGACTTGATTGGTGGAGTTACATACCAAGAAAAAGAGCAAGGTGTTGTTAAAGGGAAGTTTTTATTGTTGAAAGCTAATGGCCTTTGTTGCCACATCATAAAAACATCTCAAAATACTGTCATCTTGTCCCTTAAACACAATGACTATTGACTGTGTAAATGCACTATGGTTGACTGTGGTTATATTGTATATTTATTGGTTGAGTGGCCTAAACAGAGAGCAGTGTTTTTGAATCAAAGGTTCTGTTTTCCTTCCTCTACAAAGATAAAGGTGCCATATTGCCTCCAACACCAAAGCTGGTGTCCTTCCACAGAACATCACTTTGACTGAGTATCTTGATTGACTGTGTTTTTGTTCTTGAATCTACTTATTGAGTGACCTACCAAATGAAGGGTAGTATTTTGAAAGGGAGCACAGTGAGGCAGTGCAGCAAGGTGAAGGAGAACACATTGATGATATGCAGCACAGTGATGAAGAGCAGCGCCATGAAGAAACTCAAAACAGTGATGAAAAAGGAGGCTACAGAGAAGCGCCCGGCACGGAAGGAGAAGAAAGGCACATCAGCACTTTAAATTTTGGCTTCAGCTTCGGAGCATGTTTCCAAGGACCCTTGAGGGTCATGCAGGCCAATTTTGGGCACATTTTGACAATTTTTGGTTTTTTGGCATTTTTGAGTTTTTGGTCAAAAACTCATAAATTTGCCATTTCATTTTGAGGATTCGTCAAAGGAGGAGAATGGTATCATTGGATGCCATAATTTCATGAGCATTCCCTCAGCGATTTTCAGAACATTTGGAGGTCATTTTCCCCCTCAAAACAGCGAAAAAGGCTCTCTTTTTGCACACTCTGCCCGGTCTATCAGCATACTGCAAATTTCTGGTTTTTTACACACAGATGCATATTTGAATAACTTCCAGGCATTGGATTGGGGAAATTTCAGTTTTTCCGGAAAGTAGACACTCATAGCTTTCCAACGAGCTATCATGAGCCGCGTTTTGACACCAGGAAGGCTGTCAAATGTTTCTGGAAAGTCAGTGGACCTTTTGCTGATGAAAATTTGAAGTATTTTTGTAATTTTTGAACCTCTAAAATCTGTTTTTTCCAAATGTGCGTTTAGCTATTTTTGCACATGGAAAATGATGCAAAGTCAATTATTTTTCCTTTTTTAGCACTTTTTAGATATTTTATGAGATATTTTTGTGCCTTGGGCTTTGCAAAGCCTCAAGGACAAGTTTAGATATTTTGAGTAGGCCAATAGGAGAGGAGATTGAAACATGAGGTTTAACTCACTTGAGCCTATTTATTCCACAAGCTCTCATTTGTAAACAAGGCTGAAAATTGAGAAGAGAAGCAATATATGGTCTTATGAGCTTTGGAAGAAAATACTTGTGTTATGCTTTTGGATTGCCTCTTGGATGTTCTTGGATGGATGATGAAGGATTGTTGATGGATTCCATGACTTGGTAGAATGGTATAGTGTCTCTTGCTTTGTTGTTGTCTTCTAGTTTTCATTCATGATACATGTTTCTTACTTGCTATAGATTAGTAGAGAATAAATTTGAGATATGCCCATGGAGGCACCTCAAATTTCCTGAATCTTCATAGCTTTTATGTTTTCTTCTTCCTTAGTTGCATTAGAGAATTCTTAATTGCTCTTTAACAACTTGAGGATATTGTTGCTAGTTTCATTCATAGTTCTATGCATGTTGAGTAGGATGTATGGTGTGCCCTGCTTACCTATGACTGTCCATAGTCCCATCCATGAAACTATCTCTTTGACTGATTAGATTATCATTTTGTTTGAACCAAGGAGGCCTAGTTCCGATCTAGCCCTTTGCCTAAAACTATGCAAATCTTGTTGTTCAAAGTGCCCAATAACTTGAAGTACTGTGTTTAGGCATTCCGGCATAGTGTTTTGAGTTTTTAGTCTGTCTTATGTGTTTTCCCCAAAGTCTGATAGCCATTTCCCAAAGTTAGAGGGTCTTATACTTCTATGCATGGCTTGAATGTTTGTTTCTATGTATTGATTAGTTTATAGTTACATTTTGCATGATTAATGGTTTTCCCTACCATGTTTATGTTATCTATTGAACCAGTGATGCTTGAAACTCTTTGTTGTTCACAAACTTGATGTCCATTTACTCCATTTTTCCCTAAGATCCTTTCTACCTTGAATCAAATCGGCCCTACAGCAGCCTTGTATCATCATCTGATAGCTTCCTTGACCTTTTTGACCCCATAGCCCAGTTGATCTGACATCTTTTACCTATCTTACATCTTCGATCAGTTTCATCCCTCACAACCTAAAAAACCAAAAACCAAAACTTACTTCATAACTAGCCTAATATCAGAACACCATAAGTGAACACACCGATATATTTTACATATAATAGAGAGAGCCCTCTCTGAGTCCAGGAAGGCTAGGTCCTTGGGCTCCAAAGACTGGTTTGATGTTACATCGTCATTTGGCTTACCAATCAGCCAAATCACGGGAACCTAACATAATGGCGATCACGGTGGGACCTTCTGAGTTAGTGACAATCTAAGTACTCCTTAGTAACTCTCGAAGTCTCATTCAAACTTAGAAAACTTAAGTGTTGTCCGAAGAGTAGAAAATAGCTCCTTCACCATCCTAGCAAAATGATGAGTCAGTTATAGGAAACTCTTCCAAACCTTAGAAATACATAAAACTTAGAAAACCCCAAAAAACTCCTTTAGATTGGTTTTTGACAGTATTGGTGGTGGACCATACACATATACCTCAAAACAACTAAAACTCCACCTGGCGACTCCACTAGCCTCCAGTATGCCTTACTATTTTACCAAACTCTAGGTTACTATCTAATTTACCTATCCCATCGCTCACTAACATAGTGGGAGATGGTGGGACCACTGAGTACATGACAGTCTAGCAAACTCTTATATACTCTTTAGCCCTTTAGGTACTTAAACAAGTAAGCAGTCCATAGAATCATTTAGAGTAAACTCTGTTTGATATTGCCACCCTAGCAAAGTGATGAAACAAGTTTAGAATACTTTAAACAAAATGTAGGCTGCACATAAAACTCAGAAAAACCCAAAACATTCCCTAGATTGTCTTCTTCCTAGTTATTGGTGGTGGACCATAGCTACATATTTACAAAAACAACCAAATTCCACCTGGCGACTCCACAACTCTCAATAGACCTAAAGACTCCACTGGAGGAAGAATCTAAAACATGACTGGTCATCCTAGAAAGAAAAAGCACTCAGGCCTTAGTTGGATTCAAGAAATTATTGTCTTTATCTATAACTATGTTCTATCCTACTTTGAGTCTGATCAGGAATACACCGATGAGATCTACATTGATCATTGGAAAGATCTCAAACCTCAAAAAGCTAAGCCTCAAATTCCAGACCATGAGCAGGCTTGTACACCTGTGCTTACCCCAGATTCACCTATGGAAAACCTAGCAAAACATGAGCCTCATGCTACCTTTCCCACTCTGGCTGAAACCTCAAACAGTCACGAACCTCTTTTTACACTACCTATATCCACAAAGGTCCCAGAAATATACAAGCTTCTGGTTTTACCTCCCATCTTACAAGCCCTTCCTGCAAATCTTCAAAATAAATTACCCAGGTTTGATGGAGAAAGCTCCAAAGTCACCGCTGAAGAGCACGCCCAAAAAATTGAGGATTTACTTGACCTTTATGACATAGAAGAAGATGATGTATGTATTATAATGTTTGCCTTATCATTACAAGGAAAAATTAAGAGTTGGTTTCAAGACCTTCCCGCTGCAAGCATTACCAATTTTCATTAGTTCACTCAAATCTTCCTAGATAGGTGGGTGGTCGTGGGTAATAAAGTTCTCATCATAAAGGAGTACAACCAGTTAAAAAGACAACGAGGGGAAACAATACAAAAAATTTCAGCCAGGTTCAATAAAGTATACCATGCAATGCCTGCTAACCTAAAGCCACCCCTCGGATGTGCTCTCTTACACTACCAAGATTCTTTTGACCCAGAGTTGGTTTTCCAGATAAGAAACAAAGATCCTTTGACCCTAGAAGAAATACAAAGAATAGCAGTTGATGTAGAATTCAACATACTAAATAGGGAGGCACAAATAAGAATAATAGAGAAAGACAAAGAAAATCAAGAGACACTAGCATCTTCAGAGGAAAAGCTGAAAAAATTGGTGTGTATGGTAGGAAAACTAGAGAAGTTACTTGATAGGAAAAAACACAAGGTTAACATTGCTTATTCAAACCAACCTACCCTTCTTCCTCAGGTTGAACACACTCAACTATCACAAGACAAGAGTTATAAACAAAATATGCCTAATGGGAAAGTTGCAAATAAAAACATAGAGGAATGCTCTAAAGAAGCTATCAGCCATTTTGAAATCATAGATTCTGAAATGGAAGAAGAATCAAAACCTTTAGGTTCTCTACCCTTATGCTTTAAATCATTCCTGACTTTGAAAGAAAATTTTCTCCCTAAAGATCTCTCAGCAGTTATTCAAGAAAACCCTACTCAAGTTAACTCTCACCTAAATCAAGAAGAGCTGATTGAAGAAGAATTCAAATCTGAGATAGAAGATAAATCAAAACCTGTAGGGTCTCTACCTTTATGTTGGGAGTCATTTGAGTTCATAAAATCAAACTGGTCCCCTAAGAATTTATCAGAAAAAACTCATGAATTACATGATAACTATCCTCAATATCACAAAGAATTGGTTGAAGATGAAAATAAGCAAGAAATGACAGAAAACCCACAGGATATCTCTAAGGGCATAAGTGATGATTCATCATCTCTCATAAGTGAAGCCCCAAAAGACATTCATCTTTCAAATCAGATTTCCCAAGAGAAAGAGGATTACAGTAGAGAAATGAAAATGCCTCCCTTTTTAACTGAAGATGAAAGAGATCAACTTATAAACATGCAGACAGCCTCTGAAACTTCATATAACCAAAAATTTTCCGATCTTTCTCCTGTTAATCTTACATATCATAAGTCAGAAAATAGATGTGTAGATCAATTTGAAGAAAAACAATCTGATAGTCTGATATGCATGGTTGGCAACACTAATTATAATGCTGATTTTCCAAGGTTTGATCAATATGTTGATAATGATGATGATTTCCAAACAGAAACTAACTTTGCAGAACACTCAGCTTTGGATTTTTGGGAGGAAGTTTAGTTTCATAAACTTGAGAAAGGTGAGCAGCCGTTACAGGTCATATATGACACTAATGAGGAGAGCCTTGAGAGTTTAGAAGTAAGTGAAGAGTCTCGGACTCTTTGCTCTACTTCACTTCAGTCCATCAGAGATAACATTCACATAATTGGAGATCAACAGTTTTTCAGCTTTGATGATGAGGTTGAGGAAGATGATGAATTTCTTGAGCATGTTGTAAATGAGAAGCCTTTTCCTGAAATGGTTGAGGAAGTCATTTTGGACACGGAATCTTGCTTAACTCCAGATTTGCAGCCACCAAGTTCCATTGAGTCACAAATTGCAGATAAAGAAAAAGAGGCTGATAAACACATGAGAGTTGTCTCACTGTCCTTTCAAGATAATTTACTGTCAAAGTGTATCCTTGCTCATCAACTTGATGACCTTCACACAGTTTCCAGTCCACTTAATCAGAACACATTAGCTTGGCAAGAGAACTACACTACAATATATGATGAGTCTGATAGTTCAAGTGATCATGAGCAAGGGGAAGAGTTGCTTTACCAGGTGTTGGCCGGATAAATCATTCTTGCGGACAAGACCGATCTCCCTAGTGTCAGAAGACAATCTAGCAACAAACGAACAACTAAGTTTGTCTTTCTCTAAATATATTCGTTTTACAAATAAATGCTATGAAGGTGTCGATCCTACCTTAGATCCAAATGCTTATTTGTGGTCGTAGTGCTTCCATCGCATCAATAATCCTTCGTCGCAACAAGAGCTCTTTTGTCGCAAGAAAGTATCATCTTTCGTTGATCTGCAATCAAAAACAAGAAAATATTAAATAGCAATCATAAAACATACCTATCATAGTGATCAAGGAATCTATGAAATAAATGATCAAACGACAGCTTATTGAAATAAACAATCGAACGAAAATTTATTGAGAAAAACAGAACTTGATTGTATTAATCTTAAAATATACAGAAGAACCTTACAACCTTAGCCTTTATGTTTGAAAGGCCTTCCCGGGGTCCGAAGCAGGAGTCTCCTCTACTTTGATAAGTCTTGCACTCTTCCTTCAGGAGCAAAAAGAGGTATGTGATCTTTCTTCTCAAAAGCTTAGCAGAAAGAAGTCTAAATCTCAAAAACACTTCAACTCAAATCTTCTTAAGCTTGACCTCTTCAATCCTCCATTAGTTTTCTTACTTCTTAAAACTTAACCCTTTGAGGATACCCAATTCCTCCTTTTATAGAGCAGATGAGGAGGTTAGGATTCCACCTTTAAAGGGATAGAATCCTCCTTCAAAGGGATAGGCTCCTCACATCAAGGGATTAGTTCCTTAAGGTGTGGGATACATGCACCTTACTAAAGCGTACTCATCCCCAAAAAATCTCATCTAGAACCTTCTAGAATTGACCAAAATTCAACTTTTTTCAGTTTATTTCGCGCTTTTTTGATCTTACAGGGGTTCCGCAGGCATAACACTGGAAAAATGCGTTCTAGAACGCAGTTCCTCTTCACATTACTTGCGTACCCTAGCCAGGAACGCAGGTAGGCTTAATATTACCTGCGTACTCAAAGTTTTTGAGCTTTTTAGGGTTTTTTCTCCAGTTTCAGGGCTTGGAATGAGGAACAAAGGTTGTAAGACTTGCAGAGGAGGTAAGTATGAGTGTCAATGAGCTCATACAGTCATCAGAATGTCAAGGTGACATTTTTCAGTGTAACAGATTGCCCCCTAAAGTGCGAAGTCTGGAATAGATGAAGATGAAGTCTGTCATATATGAAGAGTGAAGTACTTTATCATTTCAAGGATCATCCCGTGGACACCCCAGTCGGAACCTGTAAAAACATTCAATGCAAAATATATATATATGTAATCATATCATCGCTGAGGTAGGCATTCCCATACTCAGATCAAAACTAACTAAAACTAACTCTAAATTGTTCTGATACAGGAATGATTTTGAATACATCACAATATAGACATATGTCGACACAGCATGGACGCAGCCATCTGTTTATAAATAGTCTATTGTATAAATGATAACAAAATTCCTCGCAACCTGAATGGTAGAAACTAGATCCAGGGTCTTGATTTCCGCATCTCGAACTAGTACGATTCTATCCATGCGATTAAATGTGTTGAAGTCGAACATGGTAGAAACCACTTGATTACCAGTCAATGATGTAAACTGTTAACAAGTGTGAGAGTAACCACCAGTAATTTCAATGGCTCTCAAAGTACTCAGTACAATCCATGAAATGTGAATGAATGAGCTGAAGTCGAACATGTCACGGAATATTTCGATCGAAGGTCAATGATGAAACCTGTCGTCGAAGGCGAGAAACCTTCCATTGAGGCATGCATATTTCAAGGTACTGACGATTTCTGGATCAAATTCCTATATAATGAGCTATCGTCGATAGGAAATGATCCGTCGTAGGCAAGCCCACAACACGAAATCATAGATCAAGTTTTGAAGAAATATATCAGCAAGGACTGACTCAGGGATGGTCAAAAATGGATGACAGATATTTTGTAGATGAATGGTTTGTTTGAACTGTCCTCTTGAACACATAACGACACTGCAGATGGCTTGGTGACAATTAACCCAAAGCTAATACCCAGAAACCGGATGAAGACTTTCAATATGGTTTGATTAACTGTTAGGCAAAGGATTTCCCAACCCAGGTGGAAAAAAAGTGTCGTGTTCAAGAGTGGTTAATGGTTTTCCGAATAATCAAAATGTAACAAACAGGTTCGTTTTTCTCTCTTTTCCCCCACCATTTCTGGCAAGTACCTCTTTATTTTTGACAAGCTTGAGGAGGATAACATTTGCTTGATTATAAGCTCATCCTTCGGATGAGTCCAACTTAGTTTAAGATTCGAACCCTAAGAAGGAGTGGTTCGTTCCTGTTGAAAATTAAACAGGTCCTTTACTGTTAAGTTTTAACGAGTCCAATATAGGAGAAACTCGGTGTTTTTCAATTTTAGGGAGTCAGAAGAAAAAACTTAAGAAAACTCCATGGGTGTACTTTTTCGTAAATTTAGTCTCTCGAGCCCGAAAAAGGATAAAATAATGCGGGAGAGAACTCTATTGACTGTAATTAGTCAACGTATACCTTTTTCGTAAATAGTCCATTTCAGTCCGTAAAAAGGGTAAACTTATACTGAAGGGACGATCATTCATTTACTTTAACGAGTTCGAATAATCAAGTACTCGGCAATCTTTTCATATTTAAAGAGTCTGAAAAGGGCTTAAAAGAAGACTCCAAGGTTTCGCTTTTTCGGTAAGTTTTAACGAGTTTGAAAAAGGGATAAAAATGTACTCATGGCTTTCACTTTTTCGTAAGTTTTAACGAGTTCGAAAAAGGGATAAAAATATACTCCAATGGCCGACTTTCAATTTAATTACGAGCAGGAAAAGACGGAAAGAACTCATAATTTTGATGTGTTTTACGAGAATGAAAGATAGCAAAATAATCTCGGGATTTTCATGAGTTTAACGAGTCTTGAAAATAACCGAAATTGACTCAAGATAGGTTTCATTTTTACAAAAGCTTGAAACAGAGAAAAATTATGCTTCAGAGTGGTTTCATTTTTACACAAGCTTGAAACAGAGAGAAAACCATGCTTGATGCCCCCCAAGAATAACTGCTAGAGTGCATGCCCACCCAGCTTCATTTCATTCAACTAAGTACACTGCTGATAATTAATAGCTGGATGTAATGAAGGTTCGTTTACGAGATCATATGAAAGACCCAACCTAAAAACTAACCTAAATATATGACTTAACATTTACGAGGTCTATTCAAAGACTCGACTCAATTAGGGGAGGATTTGTTTCATTTTTTAACGATCTTGACACAGGAAAAGAACTATGCTCATGGCAACGTGTTTCATTTTTTAACGAGATTGACACATTAACAGGAACTATCCTCACCTACATGTTTCATTTTTTAACGAGGTTGACATAGTAACAGGAACTGTCCTCAGAAACTACTTATTTCTAATCTACCTACATAACCTACTGTTACAATCTATCTACTGATTCATTTTTTAATGAGGTTGACACAAGAAAAAGAACTATCCTCATACCTGATTCATTTTTTAACGAGGTTGACTCAATAACAGGAACTATCCTCTGACCAACTGATTCATTTCTTAACGAGGTTGACACAGGAAAAGAACTGTCCTCATACCTGATTCATTTTTTAATGAGGTTGACTCAGTAATAGGAACCATCCTCATAAACTACTTATTTCTAATCTATTAATCTACTCTACAATCTACTACTGTTTCATTTTTTAATGAGGTTGACACAGGAAAAGAACTATCCTCATAGAAGCTTGTTTCATTTTTTTAACGAACTTGACGCAAGAAAAGGAACTATGCTCTCAACTAACTGATTCATTTTTTAACGAGGTTGACACAGGAAAAGAACCATCCTCAGACCAATTGATTCATTTTTTAATGAGGTTGACACAGTAAAAGGAACTCTCCTCAGACTCACTGATTCATTTTTTAACGAGGTTGACACAGTAAAAGGAACTCTCCTGAGATTCACTGATTCATTTTTTAACGAGGTTGACACAGTAACAGGAACCATCCTCATACTCACTGATTCATTTTTTAATGAGGTTGACACAGTAAAAGGAACTTTCCTCAGACCCACTGATTCATTTTTTAATGAGGTTGAAATAGTAAAAGGAACTTTCCTCAGACCAACTGATCATGGCTTCCAACTGGAAGAAACACATGTCAATGGGCACACCTCGATCATGGCTTCCAATAGGTCTTCATCAGATGGAAGAATAGTTCTCTGGAAGGAACACATGTCAAGGGACTCAAAAGGGATAAGAACATCGTGTTCAAGTAATCCCATAGAGTTTTCCATGTCAATTACCGGATCCAAGTCAAAGGAAGACGAGAAAACAGTGAGAGGCTCTCTTCCATCGGTAACTGAAAACATGGGACTAGTTGCCACATAATTAACCCGTGGCGGGGTAGATACCACTTGCATATATGGAAAATTCAGGGATGTCGGATTATTGGTAGTCGAAACAAGACTAGGGAATGAAAGCTGGTCTACAGTCACAATATTGCAATTGTGAGGGAAAGACATCACGCGAAAGAGTGTCGATATGACAGCTTTCATTGCATAGGACATAGTCTCACCCAAGGAGTAAATTGAAATCCAAGGGGCCTCAAACTACCATAAGATCAATACAGACAGTTTTACCTTCCAAAGTAATAGAGAACTTAGGAAGGATCCCTAAAGGTTCACTAATGGTTCTGTTAAAAGCTTTCAGATTCTGCGTAATAGGCACAAGCTGAGGGGAACCTAAAGCTTTCCAAGCAGTTGAGGATAAAATACTAACATAAGCACCTTCATCTACCTGTGTGCGATGTATGTCCCTACCACCAAACTTCACAGTGATTTGGAAAGGGATAGAGGAAGGAAGACGAGGTTCTGTTAGTCTATTCTCCCAAGCAGCACCTTGATTTGAGGCTCTTAGGAAGGTGTGAAATGCCCTCCAAGATAGAATAACTGATAACAAGAAGAACTAAAAGGCAGATGGTGTCTCAATTCTCTACGTGGAGAATGGGATCGATCATACATGAAATTATATCGCCTCACTCCGGCCAGACGGTAGTTGGGAGAAGTTTACAGAACCACTGGGAAATGCCATTGTCAAATTGCAGTTTTTCCAACAATTTTGAGGCTTGATCCATGTGAGGGAAAAGTGAGTTTGATGACTCCCTTTGCATAACTTACAAGGAAAACCTAACTTGTTCTTCCAGAACTACCACACCGGGTTGATGGATCAACAGAAAGTTGATGAGATTTTTTTGACCATACTTCCAAGACCTTTGGAATACCAAGACAATTGATAAGGAAGTGGTCAGCCTTACAAAGCCTGCAAGGGTATTTGGGTTTGCGATGCATGTTGGAGGTTTCCTCAACACAACTAACACTTACATCCATGGTTGGTTTGTTGACTTCTTTCTTATCTTGCTTCTTCTTCTTCTTCTTCTTCCCTTTCTTCTTCTTCTTAGCCACCCGGTTACTAGCGTCAAGGCTTTTACCAAGTGAAGAGGAATAAATGGAGGAAGAAATAGTAGGCAAAGAAGGTAGAGGGTCAACAGAAGGTTGGTGATGTTGAGATGGTGAACTCTGTTGAAGTGAAGCATCCGGTTGAGGTGGAACAATTGAGTATTCGGGGCCAACGAAGTTGAAAATAACCATATCGGTAAACCTATTGTAAATCCAGGTAATGACAATGTAGCCATATAAGGAGGACCAACATTTCCAAAGGAAGGAAAAGTACTAGGATTCTCATTAAGAGGGGTTCCTTGGTTGGTAAATTCCGGAACATTTGCCATTATTTTCAACTTCAGTGAATTTACAAATAATTTTAAAACTAAATTAACAATTCACAATTCACACCTAACAATTAAAATTCACAATTCACACCTATGGTCTCTAAAAGTAAAACAAAACAAATTAACATGTCAAATTTAGAGCAAACCACACAAACAAGATCTCCATTGCAACACTTTTGGTAAGATGAAATCCAACATCGTAGAATTTAATACAGAAAGGGCGGTTGGAACAGTTACCCCGACAATCTGCTTAATGAAACAGACTGGCACAAGTTTCTTCACAAAACCATCTCGTGTGAAGAGAACCCCCCAGAGAGTCCAAGTGAGTCTAGTCGACGTCTGCTCCAGGTACAGTGGGATCTTCCCTCCACCGTCCCCTTAGGAAAGAATCTTATAGATTATGGCCACTAAGGTTACCAATAGAAACAAATATACCTGTGGGAACAGTCTACGATCCGATACACACGTAAGGGCAGAGTAACAAAGCTCAATCCCCTTGAAGGCTCCTTGACATAATCCAAGGTTTACCGACAAGTGACCCCAGGCTCCTTGACAATGGTCTATCCGAGGTTTACCGTTGTTAATATGTGTATATCTTCTATCATTCCCAATGAGGAAGGATTTATTACCTCACTGGTTCAGATATGATCTCATGCTTGACTCCTTTAGGAGGAGCTTCCCAGAGCATACATGTAACAATTGGAATTTTTCCTACCGCAAGATCAACTACTTGTTTGTTTTACTGTCTTGGAGAGTTAACTAAAACCTATTCCAAGACACTAGCCTAAGCTAGATTGGTGGAAAGAGCCCTAAAAATGTAAAAATTACTAGATGAATTTTAATTAAGTGTTGTGTTATTTAGGTTGTTATTACTCAAAAGGTTAAATGGATATGAAGCCAATGGTGTTATGACCCGACCCAGAACTGAATGCAATCGAATATGATAATGTAATCTTTTCAATTCGATGAATCCTAACTAAAGTAAGGAGAGAGTTTCCATCCACTTCCAACAATGCAAAGATTGATAACTAAGAGAAAATATTACAAATTCTCTAATGCACTAATTTCATCAAGAAAAGCTAATGCAAATCAATCCCAAAACAATTTTTTATATTTTTGTGTTTTTAAAACAAGCATAAAAACATCTAAATTCAAATCAAAGAAAACTGATCTAAATCTACGATTGATTTTTTCAGAATGTAAACTATGCAATTGTAATCTATGCACAATTCACTTGAAAAGTATGCAAATGTAATCTATGCACATTTTTCATTCATATTCTGAAAATGAGAATTCTAATTATGCAAATGTGATCTATGCAAGACAATTCTCAAACACAAAATGATTCTAATGTAATCTAAGAACCAATCAAGTGCAAGTCAAGAAAATCAGGTGAGAGTTCCAAGGATCAAAAAACACTCAAAGGCGATTAACACTCATACAAAAGACTGAGACAAACCTACAAGTAATGACCAAAGGAAATCAATTTAATAATTTCCCAAAAAAGAGACTCAAAACACCCAATTAACTTAATGGAGATTGATGAAATGAAGAATTGGCTGAAAGAAACTCAGAAACAAGATATTTTTGACAGAAAAATACAGATCTGAGTAGATGCTAAGAAACCTAAATTAAATCTAAACTAAACTAGAAAAAATAAATCTAGAGTTTTTCAAGACTTTTAACAGGGTCCGCAGGCTCCAGAGCAAACAGGTGCGGTCCCGCACTGTTTACTTAAGGAAAGTGCGAAAATGCCCGCACTGTGTGTGAAGACAAAGTGCGGTCCCCATAAAATTTCAAGAAAAACAAAAAAAACTTCAAAACTTTCAAAAACAGAGAAAACCTAAGCTACCCAGGCAGATATCCATCAATCAAAAACTAGGAAAAACTTTTCCTCAAATCAAAATAAAAGAGAACCAAAAACAACAAGTTCTTTCCCCAGTATGGTCGCCAATTTGTTGGCCGGATAAATCGTTCTTGTGGACAAGACCGATCTCCCTAGTGTCAGAAGACAATCTAGCAACAAACGAACAACTAAGTTTTTCTTTCTCTAAATATATTCGTTTTACAAATAAATTCTATGAAGGTGTCGATCCTACCTTAGATCCAAATGCTTATTTGTGGTCGTAGTGCTTCCATCGCATCAATAATCCTTCGTCGCAACAAGAGCTATTTTGTCGCAAGAAAGTATCATCTTTCGTTGATATGTAATCACAAACAAGAAAATATTAAATAGCACTTGTATAACAATTAATCATAAAACATACCTATCATAGTGATCAAGGAATCTATGAAATAAATGATCGAAAGACAGCTTATTGAAATAAACAATCGAACGATAATTTATTGATTAAAATAGAACTTGATTGTATTAATCTTAAAATATACAGAAGAACCTTACAACCTTAGCCTTGATGTTCGAAAGGCCTTCCCGGGGTCCGAAGCAGGAGTCTCCTCTACTTTGATAAGTCTTGCACTCTTCCTTCAGGAGCAAAAAGAGGTATGTGATCTTTCCTCTCAAAAGCCTAGCAGAAAGAAGTCTAAATCTCAACAACACTTCAACTCAAATCTTCTTAAGTTTGACCTCTTCAATCCTCCATTAGTTTTCTTACTTCTTAAAACTTAACCCTTTGAGGATACCCAATGCCTCCTTTTATAGAGCAGATGAGAAGGTTAGGATTCCACCTTTAAAGGGATAGAATCCTCCTTCAAAGGGATAGGCTCCTCACATCAAGGGATTAGTTCCTTAAGGTGTGGGATACATGCACATTACTAAAGCGTACTCATCCCCAAAAAATCTCATCTAGAACCTTCCAGAATTGACCAAAACTCAACTTTTTCAGTTTAATTTCGCGCTTTTTTGATCTTACAGGGGTTCC